>JASDQU011509007.1:10933-22507 GCA_032191745.1 Picea mariana
ACCAATGACGAATATTATGCGCGCCTTATTTCCAATTAACCAGGAATAAATTTGATTTGAATTTTGAAAGTTTATTTCTTGAGTTACCACTTTGGGAAATATTATATTTTCATGAAGTGGAGAATGTAAAGCTCAAAGTTTAGGATTATATAGGTTCCAACATAGGCTCCATTTCGAGATCACGTCTCCCTGTGAGGCATGGAAGAACAGTAGAACAAGTGCCTTTATTGGGTAAATGGAATCATATTGCATTACTGGGAAACACATTTGGGAGAAATCATACAGAGAAAAAATGAACTTCAACTGAATCTCAGAAAACCTTCAAAACACATTTAATTATTTACCTCAAGTTAGGCTATTTATAATTTCCCTTTCCTAAAACTGAGTTTGGATTTTTTTAAGATAATCAAAACAACTTTAACTGAAATATCAGAATTTGGTCTATTTCACTCGCATCAAGGCCAAGTAAATTTAACAATTTATTTAGGGAATCCCTTGTCGATTTAAAATGAAAATATTATTGGAAAAAGAACTAGATACCAGAGTATGTTTATACTTGTATGACAACCTTACAGATATCATAGATATTGTTTCACTGCTAGCGAGCTTGTCCAGTACCCCGATGAAGTTATCTACAACTCCCATTCAATTTCCTTTCACCACTTCAATTAGCAATTTTTCATTTTATTGAGATGAGGGAAATCATTACATGAATTTCCTTTCATCATCTCTTTTGGACAAAATGGGGGCAATCAAATTACGAATTTCCATTCACCATTTGTCTTGGACTAGATGGGGGCAATCATTTTATGAATTTCCTTTCACCATATGTCTTATATTTTTTATATTTTTTAAGTGGGGGAAATCAATTTGTATGTATCATACAAGGGATGATATCTGCTTAAGATTTGACAATGAAGATCTATCAACAATTTTTTATTGTACTCTGAACTAATTCTTTCCCGATCTTCAATACATATTTTCCTATAGGGAAGATCTTATGGGGAATTTTTATTTTCCAGGGATTTTCCTTGAGCGAACTAATCAGTTAAATCTGTTATAAGAGATAAATTTATTTGGATTAGCCTATACATATTTTCTTTCAGTTAAAATCAGAGGAACATAAAAAAATTCGCGTAATCTTGTTTTGAAGATATGTTTTTAAGTTTTCAGAGCTAAGGAAAAATTATTTCTTTCTATGAAGATTTAAGGCCAGGTAATGAAAATCATAATAGAGTAAAAGCTCGAAGATAGTAAAAATGAAATAGAACGAGGACTCAGAGGGTTTGACACAAAATAATCTCATTTACACATAAGTTCACTTCTCGATTATCAAGCTTCTCGTTTTTAAGCCCCTTTTTATTCTTCTTTTCTTTTCATTTGATTCAGAAATATAGAGATTTATACCTTTCTAATCATTGATCAGGTGATTATATTTATATGAGTGGAACCTAGTTTATATCCAATAAGATTTCTTTAGAATTTCAGCTTGAACAATAAGTATAGAAGTTCATACCTCGGATTTCATTTACATTTTCAATCAAACCAATTCTTAATTCATCACCTGTTTTGAGAGAAAATAATGTTTTGAAAACTAAGTGTTGGGTTCCGATACCTCCTCATTTCTCAGCTGATAGTGAGTATTTTGCATGAGCACAAAAAAGAAAAAATTAGAAAATTCCGTAGAATAGAAATGATATGTAGTGCATATATTTTATATTTTTCTTCTATGATTTCGTAGAAAACTTGGTTTATTTATAGGGGCATCAAAATTTTTTCCGTCAATATTTTCCAGTAGGAAGGAATTCTTTCCCTCTGTAGCTGCAATCTTGAGTGGTCCAAACCAGAGATGATCAAACTTGTCATGTTTTCCCACATCTTCTTTTCTCACATCCCATTTTAAAACTAGATCACCAGGAAGAAACTCCATGTATTTCGCTTTTTTATCGAAAAGGGATTTCATATTATCTTGCGACTTTTGATGTTTGTCATCTACTTCAGCCCTATTTTGATCGACTTCGATTATTTGGTTTATCCTCCTTGTGACGTCATTTGGATCCTCTTTTGCATCTTGCCACAAACTCATCACAGGAAGAGCGAGATTGATGGGAAGGACAATGTCAGTACCATAAACCATTTGAAAAGGAGACATACCTATTGATTTCTTGGTACCAATCCAGTTCGCCCATAAGGCGTACTTCAGGTGAACGTGCCAAGCATTCTTATTCTCCATCAACACTTTTTTTTATTATATTCATCAAACTCTTGTTGAATGATTCAACCAACCCATTTCCCTGAGGATAATAGGTTGTAGAATGTCCTAGCACAATGTTATATTTTTGACAAAAAAATACCATTGCCATAGATTTGAAAGCTTGGGCATTGTCAGTGACTATTTTTCGAGGGAAACTAAATCTCGATAGAATGTTCTCTTCCAAGAAGTTTATAAATACTGAATCTATGGCATTCTGAGTTGGAATGGATTCTTCCCATTTTGTGAAATAATCAGTAGCAATCAAAATCATTTATGTTGGGTTCTTGAATGTGGGTGGATTTCTCCGATGAAGTCCACACCCCATTGTTGAAAAGGATCCTCTATTTTGATTAGAACTAAAGGTAGTGTAGGGAGTTTTTTCTTACCAGAGAATAGTTGGCAAGGGTTACAGGCTCTGACCTTGGCATTCACATCAGTAAATAACTTTGGCCAATAATACCCAACTCTTATAATCGTGTAGGTCATTTCCCTCCAGGTGTGATGCCCTCCACACACTCCTTTGTGAAATTCATTTATAACACTCTCTGTTTTGGGTTCTGTTAAACAATGTAGCAAGAAACCTAGAGGATCTTTCCAGTACAATTGAACTTCAATAATACAGTATTTAACTACGTGTAGCTTCAACGTTCTCGCTTTGGATGGAGTCATGTCACTCGGTCACTGAAGGTTAAGGAGGTATGAAACACTATCACGATACCAATCAGAGGCAAACAATTTATCTTCAATATGGACTGTAGGGGTTTGGTCATCAAGTTCCTCTATATCTGGAATATATCTGTTTGATTCCAGGTGGTTTATCCTGAGTGCCTTGAAATTTGATTCTTCTAACAATTTCGCTAGCCCTGACCTTTGACTAGCTTGGTCGGTTTTACTTCTAGATCGAACTCCTAAATTTTAGCTAACCACCGACCTCTTCTTCCATCACTGTTTGGTTGTACCAAGATATCTTTGACAGAGCTTGTTGGCACATAAGCGATTATTTTGGAATGCAGTACATAGGTCCTAAAAGCTTTGAGATATTCCACCATTGCGTAAGCTTATTTTTCTAGTATATCATATTTTAATTTGACATCCCTAAGACTTTTACTGAAAAAGGCTATTGGTTGCTCGAAACATTATTTGTTCTTTTGCAGGTGTACCATTTCTATAGTATGTTCTGATGCAAAAGAAAAGATCAGGAATTCCTTAGTATATTCCGGACTAGATAACACTAGAGCTTCTTTTATATCTTTCTTAACTTGCTCGAATGATGCTTTGGCTTCGACGGTCCATTTCATTTCACTATCTTTCTTCAACATATCTATAATTAGCTTGACAATTTTAGCGAAGTTAGGGATAAATCTTCTCAAGAAGTTTATATTCCTTAAAAAATACTGGATTTCTTTCTTATTTCTAGGAATGTTTATTGTGTCAATAGCCTCGACTCGCTTAAGGTCGACCTTGATTCCATCCTTCGAAACTATATGACCCAGGAGCTTGCCTTCTTGCATAGAAAAATGTGACTTCTTAGGGTTAAGAGACAAACCAATTTTTCTGTATTTCTCGAAGGTTTGTTTGAGATGGAACAGATGTTTTGCATCAGAATTGGAGAAGACTGTTAGATCATCTAAATAAATAAAAATAAATTTATCTCTCTCACCGATGAAATCTATATCCATTTCTCTTTGGAAAGTATCCCTTGTGTTCATCAAACCAAATGACATTTTATCATACATGAAGGTTCCCCATGGCGTGGTGAATGTAGTCTTTTATTTATCATCTTCATGGACAACAATTTGGTTGTATCCGAAGAAACCATCGATCATAGACATTCTGTTAGCTCCAACTACTTTTTCCAGGACATGATCCATTTTTGGAAATGGTTAGTTTTCTTTGAGGGTTGACCAGTTTTAATTCTTGAAATCTACACAAAGCCTTATTTCTCCACTTTTATTTCTGAAAGGTACCAATTTTTCTACCCATTCGAAATACCTAAGTGGGACGATAATCTTTGCGTCGAGAAGCTTCTTGACTTCCCTTTCTATTACTGGAAAGAGGATAGTATTTATCTGCCTCAACTTCTTCCTAAAAGGTTTGATACCATGCTTCAAAGGAATATTAGGTTCAATTACATAGGTATCGTAAGTTTTTAAATCATCATAGGACCATGCAAAGACCTCTGTATATTGTTTAAGAAATTTGGCATATTTACTCTTCACCTGGACTGGATGGTATTTAGATATCTTGACTATCTTAGGATCTTCTTTAGTTCCTATATTACAGTCTTCAACCTCCTCAGGCTGAGGTCGTAAGGTATATTTTAATGGTATATCATATTGGTCAAACAATCTCTCTAAGGGTATCAAAACTATGGGGATCTGATTGTTCTTAAGTACAAGCATTTAGTGATTTGCGATCTTATCTTGGAAATTTTCAAGATCTTCACCTTCCCGCATGATCCAGATAGGATCATTTTGATTTTCTTGATCTATATGAATCTTAGAGAACTCGTCAACCATTTCTAGGAACTGTTTAATCTACTCGTCATCTTCAAAGACCTGCCAGTACTACACATTATTTGGGATCGAAGGTCTGTGTCTCATTTCGATATGATATTTCAGCTTTAGGACAATATGTGGTACAAGCATCACAACTGCTTTGGATAAAGAGTCTGCCTGCTGATTTTCCATTATGGGAATGTAGTGAATGTTAAATGACGAGAATAAATTCTCTATCAAATCCTAGGCGCAATTTCTGTATGACCTTAGCCTTGGATGTTTAGCTTGATATTGTTGCTTTATTTGTTTCACAATAAGCTCTGCATCACCATAAACTTTTAGATGTTCAATTTTTAGCTTCCTGGAAGCCTCTAATCCTAAGACTAGAGCTTCATACTCACAGACATTATTTGTATAGTCAATTTCCCACTATAATCTGTATGAAAAGGGGATGGTGTACTCATCTCCAGGTGCAACAAATAACACTCCCACTGCTACCCCTTCGCAGGACGAAGCGCCATCAAAAAATATTTTCCATACTCCTCTATTATTTACACTTTTCTTTGTTTTTTCTATTTTTTTTTATTTTCTTCTTCTGTACATTCTTCAAAATCATCATCTATTGATAAATACAATTTCCTAGATCCTGATCAACAACATAGACTAGGTAATTATTTGGGTTTTGAGGGTCACTTACAGTATATGCCAGTCTAGTCTCTTTGTACAGTCGAGTAAATTGTCAACAAAAAATCATGATTGTAGCGTAAGTCATGTCCAGTTGGAGTGATCCACCTAATTTCATGACCCAAGACCTATATAGAAGCATACCGTACTTGGCATGGATGTTAGTAATGACTACATCCATAAGGATACTTTTTACAGGAATCTGTGCAAGATTCACTACCAAATCCTTGATCATGCCCAGACACTTAACCTTTCTGGAATAAAATGAGTATAAGTCTTAATAAGGTCTAGTGATTTCAAGGCCCAATTTTTCCATGATAACCTTAGGCATTAAATTGTGAGAGGTCCCATAATCTAACATGCAATTGTGAATTAAGTGGTCATGCATAGTTAATGTAATATAAAACAGAGCAACAAAATCCTTAGTATTTTCAATGTGCGGACCAAACATAATTGTAGGTCTTTCATATTGTAGATTGATCACATCTACGTGACATTGAACATCAGAAAAAATTATCATTTTAGCAATCTGCTCTTTATAAATTGGATTCTTGGCAATCAACCAAGTACACGGGAATTTTAATTTTATTTAGCTCATTTTCTAAACTAAAACTTCCAATTGTTTTTTCGATCTCTCTGGTTGTAGCTCGTGCTTCATTATTCTTTTTTTTCTTAGTTTGTGTTGCTCTTGTTTCAACTGTTTTGGTTCAGACAACTTGTGTTTCGACTAGCGGTTTAGTAACAACTGCCTCATTCACTTTATTTCTTAATAGAATATTTTTTGGTGGAACACTTGTAGTATTAGTTTCTCTGGGCCTTAAATTATACTTCTGTTGAAGTTCGGCCATTATGGAGTCGGCGATTCCTTGATATGCAGACTCTCCTAGATTATTTATACTTTCCTCATTACTAAATAGGGGCTCTAGTTCTAGAGATATTTCGTAATCTTGTCTAGTTAAATGAGGTTCTTGGTCTTCATCAATAAGGTTGTTTATATCCTTTTCTAACCCCTCATAATTTTGCATATCATCCCTTTGCATAAATTTTTCTGTTTTAAACGTAGCTTGGATATTTTTATCTTCGTTTTTTACTTGTCTTTGTGGTATCTGGGGGTTAGTATTTCTCCTGAACTAATTTCTAGTGACTCGATCAGGTTTGGATTGATCTAGTTCCATTCTAGATATTTTATTTGACAAATATTTGATTATCTTAGCCATCTCATCCATTTTTTCTTCTGCAGATTTCCCAAATCCGGAGGGTCCTACTTGTTCCTTAAAATGTTTAGGTTCTTTGGTTCCTATATCAACCTTGGCTTTTAATTTACCGGATTCCATCATATTTGATTCAATTTCTATGGCATCATCTTGCATTTCTGCGAGAGAGGCAGATCTCCTTTCTCTTAAGAGTTGGGAAAAGTCGGGTTCGAAAGCCCCTGCAAAATTTACCTTTGCTGCAGGTTGAGAGGGTTTAACTTCGCTTGGATCTTGTGGTATAATTTGTTGAACCTCTGAGTAAATTCAAGAACTGACTCAAAATTCATTTTTCTTAGAGCCCCAAATTTAGTCAAATAATACAAATGGTCTTTCTTTTCTCCCCACTGTCTTAAAAAAGAGTTTTCTAAATCATCATATGACTGTAGGGATCCTACCGGGAGTCCTAGAAACTAGATTCTTACTTGTCCTTCAAAGTTTTGCACTAAAATCCTTGAGTAAACATCTTCATTCTTAATGCCAAGGATATCAACAAACTTATTGAAAAAGGTTATGTGCTAAGTGGCAGTCAAATCTCCTTCTCCCGTAAATTTTGGTAAGTTCTTCATATAATTTTTAGGTAAATCATGGAGGACGGCAGGGAGGACCAAAGGAGCATATCTGGCCACTAGCTTGGCAAAAATTATAGGGGGTGGGGTTTGTCCTTGACCTTGTCGACCCGCTCCTCTGCCTCCAACACCACCTCCTCCAGGAACAACCATTGGAAGTGTAGGGGATGGACTTTGGGGAAAAAGAGGTTTTTCAAAAACTTCAAGGGACCGAAGTGATGATCTTTCAACTTATTCAGGATGTGGTGAAGGAAACTCCAGAAAAAGGTCGTTAGGAGATGAAAAATATAGAAGAGGAGGGAAAGGGAAACATAGACTGGTTTCCTTAGACTTACAATATGTGTAAATGGGTGAACCGATAGGAGACAAATCGGGGTACAAAATATGTTCTTCAGGGTTTCAGAGAACTGAAACTTTTACTTCGGACAAGGATGAGGTAGCAAAATATCAATGACAATGGGTATAGAGAGGGATCTTTCGTTCTGACCTTTAGGAGTATCAGTCGAGTCAATCTCAGTCTTTATTTGGGATACAATTTTCTCCGGGCTATCAAACCTAACCTCGGGTTTATTAGTTGATATCTCCGCAGAGGGTGCTTGTTTAAAATTATCTTCAGGGGTTAGTTCTTCAATCAGAAACTTAGTATTGACTCGTGCAACTTTGGGTTGGTATATTTTACCTGCCGATGCGGTAGTTGATTTGAGGTATCCCTTTGGTTTCAACAACCTTTTGAGATCCGATACAAGTGTGGTCTACTTATCGTCTGGGTTCTTCCTGGTATTCTTTCGACTGAATGCTAGTTTATCTGTGGTGGAGTCACCAAGTGAAAGATAAAAATATCCTTACTTCTTATTCAGTCTTTGCTCACTATCAAATATAGAATCTTACCTGATCATTTTCTCAGAGATAAATAACTTTGTTTCCCTAGCAACGGCTCCAAAAAGATGTTGTTCCTGAGATTAAACTTAAGGCTCAAAGAATAATGTCAGGCATTAGAAAAGTTTAAGAGAGTGTTTTTTAAAAGTTATTTTTCTTCCTTAGTTATATGAGAAAAATTCCTTAAATGAAATTAACAGTATGGCAACACATAGGTTGTATTTTGTGTCTAAGTCAAAATTGTAATATCGAATAATATGGGAGAAAACTACAAAACTGTAAAACAAAGCAAGGCATCAATTGCAGAAGAGTCTCACCTTGTTACAGTGGAAGAAAATAGATAGTGTAACCTTGAATAAAGTATAAGATACAATAATCTACATAGCTCGCAGGTCTTGATTTACTCACAGTAAATGCAGAGGAAAAATTGCTTACTTAACAAATTACTGATGAAATATGATTACAATAGTTGTTGTACTAAATTGAAATCAAACATTTATCAAGAAATGCATAAAGAAATGTTGAGATATGGAAACACGGAAGAAGCACATAACCCAAACTAAAAAAAAATTGGAATCTCTGTCTGTACTTGTATTAATACTCAATAAGGAGATTTTTATCTATTACAATTGACAATAAGCAGCCCTTAATTGATCTTCAATCTATGTATTTATACAAAATTGTCACAACTCAAAACGGTTGGACTTCTCATAATTTAAAATAGTAAATATCCGAAATAAGAAAATAGAGCATCGAGAATGATGAGATTTGTTGGCAATCTCTTCGTCTGCTCATCAAAACACTTATGTCTTGTGATCTTCTTGCTATTTTGGCACAACGTCTTGGTCATCATAGCTTTGTTTCCAGTTGTCCCTTTAGCTATATCCAATCATGTAATAGCACTTTCTTACTTGTTTCTGGATTTGCTTTCCTTCCCATATTCAATGCATTGGATGCATATGCTCACTAATTTCACCACCAACCTTGAAGGCTCAGTTGCTTCATACGCCTCAAAAGTGTATAAATTTCTTTCTACTTGAGGAATATTTTCTTGTATTCTTTTCACTCCTTGAGATATGACCTGTAATTGCAATCTTGGGTTTACTATTCATTTATTTATTTGAGGGAGATCAATTTGGATTATTTTCTGAATGGTTGTTAGAGCCTCTTCTTTGCTTGTTCTGGAATTATACTAGTTTTTTGCTATATCAATTTGACTCAGGGATTCGAAGATAGAATTTCCTTCAAAATCATTTATTCCTTTGTCTAGTAAGGACAATGCTACTAGACAAGCTTCATTTACCTCTTCGGCAAGTCTTCTGCTTTCTGCTAGATTGGTTTCCCAGGCCCTTAAAGCTATATCACCTCTTATTTGTTCTGAAAGAGAAAGTTGAGGAACCTCTGAGACATCATCCTTTGTTACTAATAAGATAGCCTTCTAAAACTTAACTCAAGCTGAATGAGCTTCTCTTTCTTTGATATAGATGTCTTTCAGAGAAAGATCTACTGTCTGGTAGCAATTATGGATGGCCTCTACCTTCATAAAAATATCTTGCTGGGAATTTTCCAGTTTTTCATTTATTTCCATTGCTTGGGTCTGGAGAGCCGAAATATCCATTGAGGTACTTTCGGCCAGCTCCAACTTTGCTTGCAATTTTTTTATTAATTCATCATGTTGGGTGATCATTCCTTGATTGAACTGTGAATTCCTTTGGAGCTCATCAAAGTTGGCCTGGAGTTGTTGAATTTTTTGCTTATCATATGCTCTGATCTGTTCGAAGTCTTGACTCATCATGTTCTAGACAGTCTGTTCAGTTGTGTGTATTTTCTTTTGAAGTTTCTCTACCAACATGGACTTCTGTTGCAGTTGTTCAGCCAAATTTTCCACAGACCATTGATTAGTAGTGGCGAAAGCGCCCAACGAACCTGCAAATTCTGTATCATCTTGGTTCTATCCACCATACATCATTATTTTCCTTTTGACTATTTCTCCATCTTTCTTATTTGTTTCTAATTTGACGATGTCTCTCCTTTTGTTGCTGAATAGGATGTCTGAAGAAGGCATCTCTTCAAGAAAAATTGGGGTGAGATCACCTATAAAAATGACTTCAGAACTAGGATTTCCAAAACTTGAATGCAACAGTGTCAATGAAGTAATAGGGGAACCTATTTCTGAAAACAGTTGTTGCTCAATAGTACTAGAAATAGATGTGGCTGGTGTAGAAGGAGACGTAGCCTGCCCTTTCTTTAGGAAAGCTTTGAGCTGAGCCTTTGCTTGAGTGCCTGGTGGATTTGATAATGAATCCTCCAGTTTCTACATTAAAACTTCGGTGCTCTTTGGGATTTCCTCAGTATCCTGCCTACTGAAGCTCCTTGTTTCAAAACCCGGAGGTATTGTTTCCTTTGTAAGTGAAGTGGCTACCAATTCTCCCTGTAATAATTTTGACAAGTTGTTTCATCTGTGCCTTTGAAAACTGAAGAAACTGGCTTGTTGATTCGTGGACAAAGTTTGGACTCTGTCCAGTACTTCTTCATATGATCTTACTCCCCTGAATATTACATCATGTCAGGATTTTTCATGTACATATCTCTTCAGGTTGTATTGGTCCAAGTTATTTTCCATGATTTTGTGTGGATCATGCCTTTTAAACTCAATGTCAAACAACTTGACATCCTCCAGATATGTAGCCTCCACTTTGGAGTGACCAAAGTCTAATAATGAAAACATACCAACCTAAAGATGGAAGGTAGGCCATACCTTTTTCGGGGATGCTTTCAGCTCCTTGTTGATGCCCCCCGTCACTGTTTGATAAGCCACTTTTCGGCATACTAGTTGGTCTGGTAAAAAAATTGGGAGATCATGGGGAGGGACTAAGCATCTGAAAACCCTGATGTAAGAGAAGTTGTCTTCTATGAACCAATCTGCTATTTTACCCAGGTTTCCCATGATTTTATCTTAAATCCTAAAGGGGTGGGAAACCATATAAATCTATATGAACAGGCACCACTGCATGATGGTGGATTTTGTAGAAGAAATATTTGGTCTTGTCTTCCCACAACTTGGAGTGATAGAAGCTGATAGGTTAAACGATGGTCGGGGTCCAGCTCCAGTTCATCAATGGAAAAGGGGTCATAAAGAAAATAGCGTCCATGATATACGTGGATATATAGAAAGGGGTGGATTTCCCCTTTGACTTCGCCAATTGGTACTCTTTGATTTCTTTAGCCAGTTTGTCTGATAAAAATTTGGCCCAGTTAAAAGAATATCCTTGGACCACCCCATGCATAATTGACACCCATGCTACTGGGAAATGAGTGGGGATCTTCTTTTCGAATAGCCTACAAAGCATCATAACTACATAAATCATATGGGTATCCAAAGACATTGTGGCATACATGCCATGAGCGTCGAATCTAAATTTCTCTGGGTGCCCCCACTAGGA
>JASDQU011509008.1:0-15143 GCA_032191745.1 Picea mariana
ATAAATTAGGAAAACAAGTTGTCCCCTTAATTGTTTGGCTTGTGTTTCGATCAATTGTCTTGTCTCAGGAAGGTTTTATGTTATATTGCAGGTACTTAAAACTTTGGAAAACTCCCCTGATCAACAATACTCTTTTCCAAGCCTCTTTCCACTTCCAAAATTGACCTATATGGGTTTCACTTACAATTTCTCCACTTTTTGTCTCAATCCCCCTAGGGTCACTGGGATTCCCCCCTTGTGGTGACATATCATAACTAAAGTGAGGGGAGTATCTATGTAAGGTGACAGTGGGTAGCTACTCTCAAAGTTATCTCACTCTTGTGGATTGGTTTGGGATTTTACGAACCTACAATCTATGCGATAACATAACATATTTTAGTAACAATATTGCTTCAAAGACAATTTAGAGAAGGTGCATGAACAAATTTCCTTGATAAATGTTAACAATATGACATGGAAATTAAATTCATGGAAGTTTTCATATGGCAAGTACTATAAATTGATGACTAGTATTGAATTTGTAAACATCACCCATGCAAATGATGCACTAACTCAAGATGTAACCATCTCTCAGAAAACTTGTTGTCAAAAACCTCTTTCCCTAGACATTTACAAGAGAACCTAACAGGCCAATAGATTTTCATATATCATATTACACATGAATTAATGGGTATTACATAGGAGACTGGAAATGATGAAACTATCGCACAAGAAACACAAGTACTATAGAGTGCTTCTCACTATCGAAGCACCAATCAATATTTTCCATCTAGATCACATAGGTATGACACGACTGTATAGTTATGAATCCAAAGTAGGAAAAGGCCACCAGGAATACGATGAATCATTGGCACTACATACAAATTTAAAGGAACTTATATATGAATTGCAACATATCAATACAGGAACACCAGTGCATGGATCCATCCCAAAAACAGGAACATCACTGCGACAAGTTTTGGTTGTCTTTTGAACTATTTATACCACTTTCCAAAGCCATAGCATTCATATCCAATTTTAATTTATCCACAAATAGATGTCCCACTATCTATCAATTGAGCAATTATACCATCCACCAGTTCTATTTATTCCATGAATAATATTTCAACCGCAAAGTCCCCACATACATGGCTTCTCCTAGAAAACATGTGATTTACTACAGGAAATAATTCATGTAGACCACTTACAGTCCCACGGTGTCACGTCAGTTGGCATTGAGAAGGTAATTGTTGTTCTTGATCTCTCTCTGTCAACATTTGTTGTTTGTGCTACCATGGATCAACACCTTTGTTGAACCCAACAGATGCATTATGTGGATTTCCCCCTCTGTCGATAGCAGTTGTGCTCCTCTTCTTTGTTATCAACCAAGCCGAACAAGAAAAGAGGACGACGTTGGTCTTGTTTGCTGGAAAAATTATCTTGTTCTTGTGATTTGCAGGTGCCTTAGGAAATGTGAAAATATCTATCTGCAAGACTTGGGCTAGTTTCTAATTTAATTTCTAGAATAAAGGATGGATTGCGCCCACATTTTTTCGGTCTAGAGGAATCCAAAGAAGAGAGACATCGTCATCTCAGAAAAATGTACACCAAATCTAGTTGCCACCTCTAGGACTACCTTACGCATTCCAAAAGTTGTCTGCAACTACAAAAACATCTCAGCCAATTTTAATTTATCCACAAACATAGCTTCCACTATCTATCAATTGAGAATTTATACCATCCACCAATTCTATTTATTCCAGGAATAATATTTCAACCGTAAAGTCCCCACTTACATGGCTTCTCCTAGAAAACATGTGATTTACTACACGAAACGATTCATGTAGACCACTTACAGTCCCATGGTTTCACGTCATTTGGCACTTAGAAGGTATTTATTAGGAAGGGGACCTAGTATACCATTTATAACCAAGATCCCTAGCCTCACAAAACAGTTTCTTGAACTATGCCTCATAGTTCTTGTGGTTCTCAATCTCTCTCTATCAACATTTGTTGTGTGTGCTACCATGGATCAACGCCTGTGTTGAACCCAATAGATGAATTATGTGTATTTTCCCCTCTATCGGTAGAATTTGTCCTTCCCTTCTATGTTATCAACTAAGTTGAACAAGAAAAGAGGATGACGTTGGTCTTGTCTATTGGAAACATTGCCTTGTCCTTGTGATTTACAGGTGCCTTAGGAACTGGGAAAATTTCTATCTAGAGGACTTGGGATAGTTTCTACTTGAATTTTTGGAATTAGGGTTGGATCATGCCCACACTTTTTTGGTCGAGAGGAAGCCAAAGAAGAGAGACATCGTCATCCTGGGAAAATGTACACCAAATCTAGTTTCCACCTCTAGGACGACCTTATGCATTCCAAAAATTTTCTGCGGCTACAAACACATCCCAGGAAGATGGTTTTCACTTACTCAATAAATGTGTGGGTATCCAACCTAACCACATTCACAATGCTAACAATTGAACATAACATTTTTCTGACCTCCTAGCACAACATGAGTTGAGCACCACCAAGCCAATAGTGTGTGAAACTTGCTAAGTACTGAATGTTAGTGTTAGAAGTCTATAACAAGGTGAAATATCTCGAAAAATAATCCATCATGCACCAAATTTCAACATTGTCCTATCTTTCTCTTTTTTCTACTCTATAACACTAACTGCATCAAGCGATAGTGTTTGCATATATAAATAAATAAGATCATCTTGTTTCCAACTATTGTTTCCCTTTGATAGATACGTGCTAAATGATAGGACAAGAACATATTAACACCACAAAATCCATGGCCCAAATCCATGCAACCATTGTTGAAATGAGCAAAGTACATAGAACAGTTCTATGAAATGTACTAGTCTGCCTTTGTATGTGTTGTTTTTTTCAAATGAAAATAATCCAAACTTTGTTTCTATTTTTCAATCCAGTGTGTCTTTTCTCAATTCAATGGTTATTTATTTTAATTTTATATGTTTATTAATTTCTCAATCCACTATCAGTCTGCCACAAAACATTCAATATGCAAATTTCTTGGAGTTATGCACATCAAATCTTGACAAATACTGTATTTCCAACTCACTACCAATACGATAGCCAGGGATGAAATATACACTTTGGATTATATTCAATACTATACAACATCGACTTATTCTTCCAGTTGCATATAATTTACCAAAAAAAAGGTTGTTCCTTGTGTAATTGTTATAGGCATACCTCCACTTGGGACTTGTTCTTCAGTTTCTTCTCCTTCATTGCTTGTCACTTCTTGCTCTCTTGCAATTTTTTATTTCATTTTCATGTGATAGATGTGCACCAAATTCAATGAACATGCAAATAAATACTTATGTGAAAATCACATGAAATACACAATAGTAATGAACAACAAATGGATAGTACACAGATAAAATTAGAAAAATGCACCTCTACATTTCTTGTTCCATGTTTCTCTCTTTACCTTATTCTATTTTTAAACATTGGTGATTGTTTATATGTAATGCACATCGAATAAGTCAAACAATAATGCATGTCGATGGAATCCATATGCAAACACAATGCAAACTATCGATATTTTATTTTTTCTGTGACCATAATATATCTTATATCAACTACTTGCAACGCCCAACACAATTTCTTGATCCAACATAGAAACAAGAACTTTCTAAATATGTAACAAGAATATTAAAAAATGCTCTCATTCATTTTATGGCATTCAGATGATGCTTAATCTATGTTTGTAGCATCCAACAACTAGGGAAATTAAAATTAAAAAAAAAAATCCCAATCTCGAAACAACATACCTTTTTTTTTGTCTTTGTTTATCTTTAATTCATTTTCCATATATATAGTTTCAGAAATATCTCTTGACCAATTTAATCCACCCTTGAAAAAAAAWAAATAAGAAGCACACATTAAAAAAAATGGTGCATGTATGATGCACATCAAGAATATTTCATTCAACCATTTGATCCAATAGCACAACAAATAAGAGGACTGGTTTTCTTAAACACCACACCAATTCCAATGCAAGTTTGAATGAAACCAAGTAATTGTACTATGCATAGAGAACACACTATCATACATCATGCAATATGCGAAACAATGGTAGTGTGGAAAGAGAAGACATATCAATTCTTCACAACATATTTGAGTATACACCAAGTGATAAATATACAAAGTATCAAGTCTGTGCAGCATACACCTATGTGAAAGTGTTGATGACAACGCTCTACCAATTGCACGAGTTTCTATGCAATGAAATCTGCCAATGTCAGACCATAAGTGGCATGAATTATCACAGTCCACATAGGTATACTTGGTTTACACAAGATGGTCTAATTTTAATCCCTAGACACGTAATCCTCTCGCACTAATACCCTTCTGAAACTCTACATTTCCAATACTTTCACATCCATGATTGTGACAAGAAACATAATTTGTAAAATAGGTCACAAATTTATTATGTATTGATTTTCTCTAATTTTGGAGGAAATTCAATGCATCTAGAGGTAGTGTGAAGCAAATTTGTTTCTTATCTGTAAATTGTTTGATGGTGTAATCGATATATGTGTAAAAGATAGTATAGCAGATTGACATCCTAATCTTGGATTTTGGTTAATCACAGGTCTGTGATCTATTTGTCTTGGATAATTTGCTAGTCAATTTTTTTTTTACTTCACCACTTTTGAGGTTGGACGAATATTGTTCAATAGAAAGTGTGAAATTGTATAATAACAACCAGCATGAATTATCTACACAAACATTGAAAATACACAATACTAGCTATTCTAGAAATATCCCTCTGCCACTGCCAAGGTGCCCAAGAAATGGTTGCACTGGGTTTCTCCACATGTTCATATCTATAATTGGTATACCTAAGATGGTCTATTTTTAATCCTTGAGAATATAACTCGCACGATTCATCCTATTTCATTGCTACACTTTTGTTCCTCTGCATTTCCAGTGGTTTCGCATCCCTAATTGTGACAAGCGACATAATTTGCAATATAGGTCATTGATTTATGGTAAATTGATTTTCTCTATTTTGTCAATAAATTCCACACATATAGAAGTACTCCAAATAAAATGTCAATGCAAATTTGAATAAACAAAGTAATTGTACTATGTATAGAGCAAACATTATCAAACATGATGCAATATGTGGAACTCCAGAAAGAGTAGACGTAACAGTTCTCCACGCAATATTTGAATATAGACCAAGTGCTAAATAGAAAAAGTATATCCTCTGTGCAATATAGACCTATGAATAAGTGTTGATGACAACACTCTACCAATCACACAAGTGTCTATGCAAACTCTACCAATGCCAGACCATAACTGGCATGGATTCTCATCACAAGGCTTGAAAGTATAGAATCTATCATAAGGACTTAAAATAGAGGAAGAATTCACTCAATCTATTTTGAATCCTCATCTATTTCGCACAACTATACTTATTCTACTTAAGATGGTCTGTTTTCAAGCGTTGTGTGGAGAACCTACACCGGTCATCTTCCATCTTTAATATTGATGCAGGAGCATAGTAAGCATCCAACAAAGCAAGCGCAAAGGTAGAAGACATCTGAATATGCACCAGCGCACATTTTGAAAATTTTTTAAATTTAAATGAGGAGACATTAATGTAATAGTAGGATATGTATCTACATTTATGTTTTAGATATTGTAACCAGATCTTGAGCGTTGCTCACATCTACCGGATAAAGAGGCATTTATTGTAATTTATGAAAAGTTGTTGTAGCTTTTATTTTAGATTAGATAGATTGTATTGTAGGAGGGAAAACGGATAGAAAGACACCCTCACTTGTATCATTGTATCAGTGGAGTAATATGTAGAGCTGTAGAGAGTAAGAACACAGAGTAGAACCCATGTACAGAAACACTTGAGTTAATATATGACATATTTGACTCAATTTTATGGTGTTATTATGGTTACTGTTTACATTTGTTGAATGGTATGTATACAGTTGCTTACATTCTCAATTTATGCATTTGTTTCAATGCTGCTTTGTGTGTATGATTTCATGTTAAAGGTATGAAGTCTGAGAAAAAGGAAGAATGAGATTCAGTTGTTTCTCTTCCTAAGAATTCCTGCAAGGAGTGTAGTGAATGTCCGCAAGGTGTGCATTGACGAAGTTCTAAGTTTTATCTCAGGAAACTCAAGAGGGATATCATTGTTCTCATACCAGCAAAAGTGCATGATATCATAGATCCGTGCAAGGTGTGCATAGGTAGGTTAAAGTATTAGACTTTATCAATCTAGGGGGGAGGATTGAAGGACTTCTATTGCAAGGAGTGCACAGAGTCGAAGGGTCAAATAACTGGACGTTATTTGCAAATGTTGCAAGGTATGCACACAGAGATTCCCTAAAGTCCAGGATTTCTGAGAGAATCAAGCTCAGAAGGGATAGAACCTTTGAAGTTCTTAAAGGGAGACGAAGGTCGAGGTCACTCGTAAGAGGGAAGGTTCAAAAAGGTTGACACTAGAGTGTTTTGGCGAAGGATTTTTTAAAATGGAAAGGACGGTGGAAATGCTTCCAGAGGAAGTGTCGATATACTGTGGGCTGTTGGATCTAGTTAACCAACNACAAATTTTGTGTTTCGAAATTCAGAAAGTGGAGAAGGCTCTGACTTGGAGTTGAGAGTTGTGAACTCTCGATTTGTGAAGTCTCGATAGAAACATAATTGTGATATCGCAGGGGAGCTCAGAGCCATTGACCTATGGTAAGGGGTTTTCATGGTTTCGAAAGTCAGCGAAAGGAGTCGTGGCATAGCAGCTTGTCGATACGCGAAATCTGGGGTGCCGAAAGGACTGGGTCCCAGTTCATAGATAGAGGTCACATCAGAGAAAAGTCAAGGGAGGAATCAATTTCATGTTGGCCTTTTAGGGTTTTGGGGATTTTTGAGTCAAGGGGGGCTCACATCTGGAATCGCAAAGTCATGAAAGCCGAAATTCCCATTTGAGTAAAGGTTGTGGTCATATCAGAGATCACGTGGGAGTGAGTTGGTCCTTAGTGCTTCTTTGCATGGGTGCATCTCCTAATAAGGACCTATGTATACACACTTGTGGGTATGAGTGATTCCCTGAGGGGAAATCGAAGAGTCAATCAGACTCTCGGGGAGATTAAGAACGATCCTAAGACTGGTAGGTTGTGCAGAACCTACTGAGGTAGGGGGGTGCTGTGTCAGAGTGGTATCAGAGCCTAGCCTACAATTTTATTTTTGTTTTCTCTAGGGAACATGTTGAAACGATGCCACCAAGAAGGAGAGAAAGACCAATGCTTGATCCAATTGTGGAAAGGGAAATGGGAGAACTCCTTTCTCGACTAGATGCTATGGAGACAACATAGAGATAGACAGTTGATGTTGGAGATGTCAGTGAAGCCAAAAGAGAAAATGAGGCTGGAGCTGAGGAAGAAGTTGCAGCCAAAGACACTGCAAAGGAACATCTATTCAGATTTGTTGCAATAATCGGAGCCAGAGGAAAGATAGACATTCTGATGTATGAAGGAAACTTGGACATTGAATAGCTAATAGATTGGTTTAGAGCTCTGGATAAATACTTCGATTATGAGGATGTCGAGGAAGATAATAAAGTTAAATATATTTTCACCAAACATAAATGGCATGCAACACTATGGTGAGATGAACTGTAGGCTGATAGGTGTTGCAAACGCAAGCAAAGAATCAAAAGCTAGGATAGGATGGTTGCAAAAATGAAAGCCAAATTTGTACCCAGGGACTACCAAATTAATCTATTTCAGAGAATGCAGAATTCGAGACAGAAAAGGATGACAGTGAAGGAATACACTGAAGAGTTCTACAGGATAAACATTAGAGTAGGTCATCGTGAAAGTGATAATGAAAAGTTTTCCATATACATGAATGGTATGAGATATGAAATTCAAGATGAGATAAGCATGATGACCATCAGGAATGTGGAAGATGCTTATCAAATGGCCCTGAAGGCTGAAGAAAAATTAGCCCGAAACCAAGGTCAAAGATGCCGAGGTCGAAGTCAGAGAAGAGGCAAATCAATTTCCCAAGACATAACTCAGAAGACAAAGGGCGAAGAGAAGAAGCCTCATACTCACCCTGAAGTAGGAGGAAGTTCACAGGGAGGAAAGTATGCCGACATAAACACTTTTCTGCAAGCCAGAGGAAGAGGAAGAGGTAGAGGAGGTGAGATAAAATGTTTTTTCTGTGGAAAAACTGGACACAAATATTTCAAATGTCCCGATAGGAAAAGAGATGGAGGTGAAGCTCACATGTCTGTAGCACAAGGGATAAATGTTGAGGAAGAAGATGTAGAAGTCATAAGATCCTTAATGATGAGGAAAATTTTCTTGAAGCCAGAGAAGGGGGTAGAAAATCCAATCCAGAGGAACAATTTCTTCAGAACTGCTTGCAAGACCAAGGACAGGGTATGTAAGGTAATAGTGGACAGTGGAAGCACAGATAATCTAGTATCCACAGAGATGGTGGAGAAGCTAGAATTGGAAACAGTTACACATCCAAGCCCATGCAAAATTTCATGGCTACAAAAAGGACATCAGGTAACTATCACTAAATAGTGTTTAGTTGAATTTAAGATAGGGGGATATAAGAATGAAATTTTATGTGATGTTATTCCCATGGATGTCTGTCATCTTTTGTTAGGGAGACCGTGGAAATATGACAAGAATGTTGTTCATGATGGAATAAAGAACACATATACCTTGGAGAAAAATGGTAGAACGCATATGTTGATGCCAATTAAAGACAAGGAGGAAAAACCAGAGGTGAACAATACTATACTTCTCATGAGAGGGAAGGAGATTCTTGAGGAAGTCAAGAAAGAAAAAGACATGCAATTTTTTGTGGTAATAAAACCTAAAGCATCTTGACCAACACCAAGATAAATGATCTACCTGAGGAAATTTAGGAACTAATAGAGGAGTTTGTTTATATACTGGTGGATGAATTACGTTTTTTGTTGCAACCCATCAGGAGCATAAGTCATCATGTTGATCTTATACCTAAAGCAAGTTTACCAAACAAGGCCACATATAGATTGACGCCACAGGAAAAGAAGTCAAAAGACAAGTCCGAGATTTGATGGACAAAGGATTGGTTAGAGAAAGCTTGAGTCCATGCATTGTACCTACAGTGATAAGTCTAAAGAAATATGGTGGATGGAGAATGTGTACTGACTCAAGAGCTATAAACAAAATCACCATCAGGTACATATTTCCTTTACCGAGGATGGATGACTTGATGGATTTCTTGAATGGAGAAAAGTGTTTTTCAAAAATTAATTTGAAAAGCGGATATCATCAGATTAGAATGAGGGAAGGTGATGAATGGAAGACAACATTCAAGATGAATGAAGGGTTGTATGAATGGCTTGTCATGTCGTTTGGTTTGACAAACCCGCCAAGTACTTTTATGAGGCTAATGAACGAAGTCTTAAAATATTTCATTGGTAAGTTTGTAATCGTGTATCTTGATGATATACTAATCTTCAGTAATCCTGAAGAAGAACATATGAAACATTTAGCTGGAGTGATGAAGATGTTACAACAAGAGAAATTGCTGATCAATTTGAAGAATTCATCTTTCATGAAGATATAATTCATTTATCTGGGTTTTGTGTTCTCTTCGAACGAGTTGAAAATTTATCTTGAGAAAGTAAAGGCAATCAGAGATTGGCCATCGCCAAAGAGTATCTTTGAAGTTCGAAGATTCCATGGATTGGCTAGTTTTTACAGAAAGTTCATTAGAAATTTCAGTGGGATATGTAAACCAATGATGGACACAGTCAAGAAAAGACACAAATCTTTTCATTGGACAGAGGAAGCAGAGAAGATTTTCAAGCTGTTGAAAGAAAAGATAACTGAACATCCAGTTCTAGTTCTACCAGATTTCATCAAGACATTTCAAGTGATATGTGACGCAAGTGGATTTGTGATTGGAGCAGTCTTAAGCCAAGACAACAAGATTATTGCATACTTCAGTGAAAAAATTAATAAGTCTAGGCTAAAATATTTGACATATGACAAGAAATTTTATGCAGTCATATAGGCGTTGAAAAAATGGAGAAAATACTTGGTTCTGAAAGACTTTGTCTTTTATAGCGATAACCATGCATTACAATTCATAACTTGACAGGAAAAATTGAACCAAAAGCATGCAAAATGGGTTGAATACATGCAGAATTTATTTTTGTTATAAAGCACATTTTTGGAACTGCTAACAAAGTTGTTGATGCTTTGAGCAGGAAGTGTTTGATTCTGTAGGAGTTCAGAGTGAAGACCTTAGGTTTTGATAACCTAAAGGATATGTACAGAGATGATGCATATTTTAAAGAAGCCTATGAAGCATGTGGGAATCCAGTTCTTAGAGACAGAAGCCAATGGACTGAATACTTGATCCAGGATGGACTATTGTTCAGGGGAAACCATTTGTGTATACTGAAATTTTCTATGAGAGATAACCTCTTGAAGAAAAAACATAGTGGAGGATTGGCTAGAAATTTCAGCCATGATAAAAAAAATTCTCAACTGAATGGGTCATACTATTGGCCAGGAATGAGAAGAGATGTCAAGAAGTTCCTAAACAAGTGCATAATTTTCCAGCACACGAAGGGAAAGAGAAATAAATACAGGGTTGTATCAGCCATTACCAGTTCTAAAGAGGCCATGGGATGTGGTAAGTATGTATTTTTTGTTAGGACTATTGGATTACTGAGAGGGGGGGTGATGCAAGAGAATCGCCAACATCAATAAAGCGTGGGGAAAGCACCAACACATTTTGGCACATGATAAAAATGTTTGAAATGTTTTAACGATTGGATGCGCCAAACGTAAATGTAATAGTTAAGGAAGGGCGTACTTCCATATTGTGATCAGACCTTGAGTGACCCGCTCTCGTCTGAAGGAATAAGAAGGCATTTATGTTAGTTCATTTTAGTAGGTAGATTTGAATTCTCAAATTAGACAGTTTTAGGAGCGGAGGGAAAATGAATATAGACACCATCATTTGTATCATTGTAACATTAGCAATAGCAACATAATAAATCAAGAGAGCAGGGAGCTGTAGTTGAAAACACCCATGTACAGAGATTTGAATTAATAGAAAGAGCTTCGATTCAAATTCATGGTGTCGTATTTGTTCTCTATGTATGCATTGTGAATGTTATGCTCATGGATGTTTATTCCCTGTTATACATTTGATTTGATGTGTGAATGAATGATTTTAGGTTAATGTCTAAAATCTGAAGAGAGGGAGAATAGAGAATGAGTTTCAATTGTTTCTCTGCCTAAGCGAGAGTTTTCCTGCAAGGAGTGCAGTGAAATCGTCTGCAAGGTGTGCGTTGACGGGGTTGAGAGTTCATCTCTACAAGCTCAGGAGAGATAACATGGTTCTCATTCTCGCAGAAGTGTAAGTTAAGCCCAAGAGCCATGCAAGGAGTGCGCAGGCCGAGTGAAGTCTCAGTGTTTGCAAACTGAGCGAAGGGGTGGAAAGACTATTGTCGCAGAGAGTGCAGAGTCAGAGAATTCAATACCTGGAACTATTCAAGAATTGCCACAAGGAGTACGTGTAGGATTCTTCTTGGAGACTCGAGTCATGGAGAAATCTTAGGAGGTTCAGTACCTTGAAGCGTTCAGAGAGAAGGCGCAACGATATCGTTTCACGGGTGGAAAAGTTTTGTGAAAGATCATTTTGTTCATTTTGCAAAAATCACCGAGGAATTTGATGGCCAGAGTTCTCCATGGAGAATTCACGAGGTCCCGAAATTCGTCAGATCTCATAGAGGAGCAAGGAAGTTATGGTGTGTGTTTTCTAAGTGAAAATATCAGGAGCATAGAGCCGTAGGATTTGGGCCAACAGGGTTGTCAGATCATTCGCATATTTCGCATCTCGAGGTTTCGGGAGGTGAAGAGTCAAAACTTGTGTAGCGAGACTCGTGAAATCACTAAAGGAAAAGTCCCGAAATAACGAAGGAATCTGAGTCGTTTGCTAGAAGGAGGACACGTGTCATGAGATCACCCGTATTGGGGACTCAGATATCGGAGGTCTGAAAGGGAAGTTTTTCAACTTCACGAGAAGCGAATTCGCAAACTAATCTAAGCCGTCCATTGGAGGAGGATAGGTGGAAGAGATCAGAGGATCTCATGAACTGAGAGGTTTGTCAGGTGAGAGCCCAAAATTTGGATGCTCCAAGTCACGAGAAGTGAAGTCACGAAGTGTCGAGGTTGTACATAAGAGACACATTGCAGAACCACATGGTGGGCTCAGGAAACAATCAGCCAGACACACATCACGCTTTTGGAGGAGTCAACACCCCATTGACCTCTCACGTCCAGGAACTTAGGATATAAGGGAACAATAGTTCAAACCTTCACCTCGCCAAGTCACGAGTAGCGAGAACGAGAGGAGAAAAGTCAAATCTCACCTCTAAGGGGTTTGGGAAAGAAGGTGCCCAAAATTTGAACCTTTGAACTCGTGAAGGTGTGAGAGGCGAAAGGTGCTAGTGCTTAGCCTAGCTGGTGGTCATGTGGGGAAGCTGCTGATGGAGAAGGAGCCATAATCATTTTGCAATCTCGAGTATCATGGATTTGGAGGAGGAATAGTCAGAGTCTCAACTTGCAAACTAGCGAGATTGCGAGTTGCCAAGAAGGACCTGTGGATCGATAATTTTCCAGATTCCAATGGGAATCAAAAGAGTCGATCTGGATCAAGGGCATATAGAATGATCATGTGAGAGGACCTCGGCCCGAGGGACGATAGGTCTGCGTCAGTTTGGTATCAGAGCATAGAAAGGTTTATTTGCTTCCTGTAGCAAGGAAAAGGAAGATTCACCATGATGCCAAGACGAAGGGACAGGCAAACACCCAATCCACTAGACGAAAGGGAAATACCAAGAAGAAGAGGTAGGTAGATTCCTGATCCATCCATGGCAAGAGAGATGTGTGATTTATGTGCCAGACTTGAGGACATGGAGAAAACACAAAGGCGCACAGTTGGTGCTGGGGATCTTAGTGATTCTGAAAGTGAAAATGAAGCTGGACATGATGAAGAAGAGGTCATAGGCGAAGATGCAACAAATGAACACCTACTCAGGGTTGTTGCAAGGATGTGTGCCAGGGAAAAAATGGACATCCCAGTATATGAGGGAAACCTGGATGCTGAAGAGCTTCTAGACTGGATTAGAGCTATGGACACATACTTTGACTATGAAGATGTCAAGGAGGACAAAAAGGTCAAACATGTTGTCACAAGATTGAAAGGACATGCAACATTGTGCTGGGATGAGCTACAAGTTGACAGACACTGCAAAGGCAAGAAAAAAATCAAGAGTTGGGATAGGATGATTGCGAAGATGAAGGCAAAATTCATTCCTAGGGATTACTAGATTAGTCTATTTCGGAGAATGAAAAATTTGAGACAGAAGCTTATGATAATAAAGGAATACACTGAAGCATTCTATAGGTTGAACATCAGGCTAGGTCATCGCGAAAGTGATGATGAAAAGGTTTCCAGGTACATGAATGGCCTGAGATACGACATTCACGATGAGATGAGCATGATGACCATCCTAACAGTGGAAGGTCCTTATCAGATGGCTCTAAAAGCTAAAGAGAAGATGAGCTGAAAACAAGGTCAGAGAGGCCGAGGAAGAAGTTAAGCCAGAGGCAAATTAGTTGCCTAGGATAGAAATTAGAAACCCAAAGAAGATGGGAAGAAACCTCAGACTCAGACTGATAGAGGTGGAATTTCACAGAGAGGGTAGCATACTGAACAGAGTGGTAAGTATGCAGATGGAAACATTTTTCCTCGTACCAGAGGTAGAGGAAGAGGAAGAGGTGGAGTAGTGAAATGCTTCACATGTGGAAAGAATGGACACAAATCTTATGAGTGTCCAGAAAAAAAGAAGGAAGGGGGTGAAACTCACATCACCGAAGAAAAAAGGCAGAATGTTGAGGAAGAATATGTTGAAGGCGGAAGATCGTTGGTGATGTGAAAAGTTCTCTTAACACCAGAGAAGGAGGTGGAGAATCCAATGCAAAGGAACAGTCTTTTTCAGACTGCTTGCAAAAACAAGGACAGGGTATGCAAGGTCATTATGAACAGTGGTAGCATAGATAATCTCATTTCTACATAGATGGTAGAAAAGATGGAGCTAGAGACGATTGAACATCCAAGCCCATACAAAGTTTCATGGTACAAGAAGGACATCAGGTAAATGTCACTAAACAATGTTTAGTTGAATTTAAGATAGGAGGATATAATGATAAGATACTCTGTGATGTTATTCCCATGGATGTTTGTCATCTATTACTGGGTAGATCATGGCAATATGACAGAAATGTGATTCATGATGGGAGAAAGAACACATACACCCTAGAGAAGAATGGGAGAACTCACATGTTGCTTCCAATCAAAGATAAGAGGGTGAAACCTGAAGTAAGTAATACTGTACTTCTCATGAGTGGGAAGGAACTTCTTACAGAGGTTAAGAGGAAGGAGGAACCACAATTCATTGTGGTCAAGAAGCCAAAGATTATTTTAACTAGCACAAGGGTAGATGATTTACCAGAAGAGGTTCAAGAACTGCTAGAAGAGTTCGCTGACATAGTAGTGGACGAACTACCTCGTTTGTTGCCACCGATTAGAAGTATAAGTCATCAAATTGATCTTATACCTGGAGCTAGTTTTCCAAACAAAGAATCATACAGATTGACGCTGCAGGAGAATGAAGAGGTCAAAAGACAAGTACAGGATTTGTTGGACAAAGGGTTGGTTACAGAAAGCTTGAGTCAATGTGTTGTTCCGACAGTGCTCAGTCCAAAGAAAGACAGAGGCTGGAGGATGTGTACTGACTCAAGGGAAATTAACAAGATAACCATCGGGTATAGATTTCCATTGCCAAGGATGGATGATCTGATGGATTTCTTAAGTGGAGAATTTTTTTTTTCGAAGATTGATTTGAAAAGTGGATATCACCAGATTCATATGAGAGAAGGTGATGAATGGAAGACAGCCTTCAATACTAACAAATGGTTGTATGAATGGCTTGTTATGCCATTTGTCTTAACGAATGCGCCAAGTACCTTCATGAGGTTGATGAACAAAGTATTGAAGTAGTTCATCG
>JASDQU011509008.1:15193-31509 GCA_032191745.1 Picea mariana
AGAAGGTGATGAATGGAAGACAGCCTTCAATACTAACAAATGGTTGTATGAATGGCTTGTTATGCCATTTGTCTTAACGAATGCGCCAAGTACCTTCATGAGGTTGATGAACAAAGTATTGAAGTAGTTCATCGAAAAATTTGTCATTGTGTATCTGGATGACATACTGATTTTCAGTAAAACAGAGGCAGAGCATCTGAAACATTTAGCTACATTGATGAAGAGATTATAGCAAGAGAAGTTGCTGATAAACATGAAGAAATCCTCATTCATGAAAACAAAGCTCATTTATTTGGGGTTTTTTATTTCTGTAGATGAATTGAGGATGGATCCAGATAAAGAGGAGATGATCAAGCATTAGCCATCACCAAGGAGCATATTTGAAGTGAGAAGTTTTCACAGATTGGCTAGTTTCTATAGGAAGTTCATCAGGAATTTCAGTGGAATTAGTGCACCAATGATGGACATAGTGAAGAAGAGACATAAGTCTTTTCACTTGAAAGAAGAGGCTGAGAAAAGCTTCAATTTGTTGAAGAAAAAAATTATGGAACAACTAATTTTGGTGTTGTCTTATTTCAAAAAGACATTTCAAGTAAAATGTGATGCAAATGGATTTGCAATAGGGGCAGTCTTGAGTCAAGAAGACAGACCGATAGCATACTTCAGCGAGAAGATGAATGAGGCCAAAGTGAAGTACTCCACATATGACAAGGAGTTCTATGCTATTATTTAGGCATTGAAGAAGTAGAGACATTATTTGATTCTGAAGGAGTTTGTTTTATACAGTGACAATCATGCTTTGCAATTTGTGACTGAACAGGAGAAGTTGAATCAAAGACATGATAAATGGGTTGAATACATGCAGAACTTTACTTTTGTAACTAAGAATATTTCTGGAACTGCTAACAAGGTTTTTGATGCTTTGAGCAGGAAATGTTTGCTATTGTAGGAGTTCAGAGTCAAAACATTGGGTTTTGATGATCTCAGGGACATGTACATAGATGATCCATATTTTAAAGAGGCGTATGAAGCAGCTGAGAATCCATTTATCAGTGATAGAAGCCAATGGGAAGAATACATGATCCAGGAAGGATTATTGTTTAAAGGTAATCAGCTTTGTATTCCAAAATGCTCCATGAGGGAGAATTTTCTGAAGGAGAAACATAGTGGAGGATTGGCTAGAAATTTCGGTCATGACAAGACGTTCACAAAGTTGAATGAGTCATATTTTTGGCTAGGAATGCGAGCATATGTCAAAAGATTCGTGGATGGATGTAGAATTTGTCAACATTCAAAAGGGAAGAGATAGAATGCAGGGTTTTATCAACCATTACCCATACCTGATAGGCCATGGGATGCAGTCAGCATGGACTTCATATTGGGACTGCCGAGAACACAAAGAGGGTTTGACTCGATCTTTGTAGTGGTAGACAGATTCTCTAAGATGGCACACTTCATACCATGTCAGAAAACCAGTGACACAACTCACATTGCGAATCTGTTTTTCAAAGAATTCATTCGACCTCGCGGCTTACCAATGAGCATAGTTTCGGATCGAGACACCAAGTTCGTGGGACACTTCTGGAGAACCTTATGGAAAAAGATGGGAGCAAATTTATCATTCAGTTCACCTTATCATCCTTAGATGGATGGATAGACAGAAGTTGTGAATAGGACCTTGGGAGACTTGTTGAGGAGCTTGGTGAGAGAACACCACAACCAATGGGACAATATTTTGCCACAGGCGGAGTTTGCTTATAATGATTTAATCAACAGAAGCACAAGGAAGAGTCCATTCTAGATTGTTTATGGGATGCAGCAAGGAGGAGTTTCAGAATTGAGAGATTCAGAAAAGAATGCAACTAGAAGTGCTAGTGCAAAGGATTTCGCAGAAGCAATGAAGGAACTTCACAGCCAGGTGAAGGAGCGCTTACACAACTCGAGCCAAGAGTATAAGCGCAGAGCAGATCAACACAGGAGACAACTTCAATTTCAGGTTGGTGATTTGATTATGGCACATCTAAGAAAGGAAAGGTTCTCGAAGGGGATATATAATAAACTGAAGATGAAGAATATTAGACCATGTAAGGTCTTGAAGAAATTTGGGGAAAATGCTTATGGGATTGAATTACTCGATGGGATCAGAATTTCTTCGATATTCAATGTTTTAGATTTGTACCCATACAAAGCTGAGGAAGCAGGAACAAGTGATGAACAACCAGAGGTCCAGTGGAAAAAACATATTCCTATTGCAGAGAAGTGTTGGCAACCATATTAATTCCTATCTTTTCCTTACAAGCTGCCTACACAAGGGTTTTGAACCCTCAATACTTGTCGCAATTTTTTAAAAAAACGGCACCTTTATCTTTCGCTTTTTCATACCGGCTTTTCGTTTTCATTTTCACGACTGAAAGCGTGAAAAACTACAGTTGGAATTCATGTTGATTCCATTAAAATGATCATTTTGTTTATCCTGAACCTACTTGAACTTGGTTACTACTCCTTGGTCTCAAACACACCTTGATTTCATATGCACCAAACCACCACTCACTTTGCATTTAACTATTGTTAATATGGTTTCGATTTATAAATTTGTTGATGCAATGGTTATTTGACATATTGGTGTCTTTGATGAGATCGTTGATGCAATGGTTTATTCGACATATTGGTGTTTCTTTTCAATTGTGCAATTGCCATTGTTTATTTAACATTCGGATCGATTTTTGGATATGTATATCATGGTTTTCAATGGTTATGATTTTTATGTACCGAGGTGTCATTCCAAGTACAGCCAGATATGATTTGTTTGCATGGCCTCGAACTAATNTTGTGTTGGGGAAGCTTCTAGAAAATGGTGATGTGTCTACCCCGTCAAACCCTCTCACCGATTACCCTGTTGATTTTGTGCTACTAGTTATGGCTCCTGTAGTGTAAATCGAACCCAATGGTGTCCAAACTTTGTTGTTTTTTGATAACGCCCGAGAGGACCTAGAGAGGAATGGTTGGTTGGTTTTTATCGAGAAGTTCGAGGGTTTCAACCTGGCAGTCACTCAGCAATTTGCACTTACATTTGATGGGTGCAAAGCCAAAATTGGGGATATCCAGCTCGAAGTAAACGAGGATTTCCTCAGCTCAGCCACTGGTATGCCAGCCAAGGGACAAAGATGGTTTAAAAATTCGAAGGTTGACGAAGTACCATGGCCACTGCTGTTTACCTCAAGGAAAATCAAGAGTTGCGATAAAGGTATGCCAGTTATAGCTCTTAAGTCTAGGTGGCATGATTTGTTGTCTATTATCAAGCAGTTTGTTACATGCGAGGGTAGATACGGCCTAGTTTTACTATACCACCTACGGTTGCTAATGAGTTTCATAGATTTTCCCTTAAATATGCCACATTTCCTCCTTCGGAGTTTATATAAAATGGATAAACGTTTCAATAGAGAGAAAGTCGACTCCAACCTCTTCCACCACTGTTTAATTAAAATATTGTGATTTATCAGTTGAAGGTGAATGGCGATTGTTGGGACACTTTCTTGTTGAGAAATGGTTTTGCCAGGCCTAAAATTGGACAATTTGACAAAACTGTTGTTACAGAAAACCTTGTTGGGCCTGTTGTTCCTCCTCCTGCTCTCTTACCCTCTCTTGAACCCTCGACCTACCCGAACCCTACCCAAACTGACACCCGGCTTGATTCATGCCTAAAAGATGGTGGTAAGCCTGTTAAAAGGTCTGCAAGGAAAAAGGTTAAGGGTAACAACGATATCAATTACAAAAGTAAAAAGGCTGCGCATTGGGTTTCACGGTGTGCTCGTAACAAACCAAAAGAAAAAATAGACCAACAGCCAATTCTGTTGAGTGAAGATTCCAATTCTGAAATCGAACAATTTCTGACCGACGAGTATCCATACTCACACGGCCTTTGTTCAATCAAGCCCTATGACTATGTGACGAAACTCCCACTGTGTCTTAAAGACAACCCTAACTACCCTGGGATCAAACTCGACAGAGGAAGTGATAGTCAATTAAGATGCTCCTCACCTGTAATTACACGACCTGATCAACCACGGTGCAATGAATGCAAGTCGTTGCTCGACCGATATTATACAGACGTCCCTTTGCTCCAATATCAGATCAAGTCCTTGGAGGACTGAGTAAATGTGCTAACCAAAGAAAAAGACAGATTGCAAGCTAATGATAAAAGGCAGAAGACCACAAGCTCTATTGTCTTTAAAAATGTAGAGGTGACCACTGCCATTGTTAATTCAAAAATAGCTTGATCAAATCGAATCCCTGAAACCGAGGTACACACAAATTTTAAAGGAGATTGGATCGACTGTGGCATCTTTGAACATGCTTTTTCTTTACATAGTTTTGGATTAGGCTGTTAGTCTTAGATAGAAATAGGAATTTGGGAGATTGTATTCCCATAATTTTTGCAACAACTTTGATAATTTCCACAAGGAATGTTTTGATCCTGTGGCCTTTTTATATGTATTATTTTTGTAAACAAAGACCATCGTTGCTTGGGAGCAGAAACTATGGTTTTTGATTATCAGACTTGAATGAAAGTGGATATTTTGCATAGCTTTAGCTTCAACGTATCATATTTTTGTTCAAGTTTTGTAATCAAATTTTTGACTGCTTTAGATATCATAATTTGTTACAGATTGATGTGATGGGATTTAAATAGTGTCCATATTTTATGCCTCTCATTTTATATACAACAATTGATATGTTTACATTTGATGATTTGAAGGTTGATCTTATCTATCCAATGAACAGTTATATAGAAATTGTCATACTCGGATTTATCTTAATATGATTGTTTGTCAAATGATAAATTGTTTTTGCTACATATCTTATTTGTTTTTCCATTAGCATTCAAAGAGTTACTGCTTCGCGTTTAGGAGAAGCATTGGGAAAATCTAATGTGGGTTGGCCTCATCAAACAACAAATGTTGATGCCATGCACAGGACACATATGGATATGTGATTTCAAGTTAGTTTGCTAGTAGCATTCTATTAGTTAATTAATATAAGAATTTGTTGTAGTTTAGATACATAGTACATATTGTTTTTATTTTTATTTTTTAGATAGATAACTTCCATTTCACTTCCTGCTGATAAAAGTTATAAAAAATCAAAAATACTGAAAAATAGCTTTGCTATCAATTCATATATGATTTTCGCAGGTTTTCGATAAAAAATTTGCATTTTGTGAATACTGTACATATAATAGAAATATAAACATATCGATACACTGTATATTTAATAGGTAGAACTATTATTCTGTTAGTTAGTAAAACTATAAATACATTTTAGATTGTATATAGTTTGCAGCAGATGTTTTTCACTTAGTTAGTTTCTTTAGTTTAGGTTTTTCACTTTCCTAGGACTTAGATCGGCCAACGGAGCCGCTAAACCCGTCGGAGTGGATTAATCCAAATGGCTTGGGTTATTTAGACAACCCCAGACCAGATCCACTCCTCCATTTGACGAGCAGTCAATTTCTCCCATCAACAAATGGCACTAGAAGGAGGGTCGACTGACAAGCTGGCCTTGTAGGATCCTTTATTTTAAATGTATTCATTTCCCCCATGGCTCCCCAAATCACTGTGTTGGAACATGCTTTCAACTTGTCATTACCCAATGTTCCCAACGAGATAGTCTCTCGCTTGTCCAAACTCAACTTTAATGGTGGAGGCACTACATCTGCTAAAGACCACCTTAACAAGTTTTGGTGCAAATGCATCAAACATGACATCGCAGATTTAAGAGTTTTATGCAGACTGTTCGCTTTTACTTTTAGAGGCCGGATTAAACATTGGTTTGAATCCTTTCCAGCATGTCACATTTTTGATTGGTTTAAATTTGTAGATGAGTTTCTAGATGCTTTTGAAATTTATGATTTCGATCAATTATGTGAAGAATTTCATACTTCGCTAATCAACGGTAATTCATCCTCAGAAGACTTTTTGACAAGAGTCTATCATATCCTCTATAAATTTAATCTAAATGACATGTCATTTTCATTAAATCTCTTCTATGATGCTTGCATCCCTTCCATCCAGTCATATTCAAGCACAAACGAGGAACCAATTGCAAATCCTATCACTCAACTGCAAGAACAATTCTCTTCACAAGAAGAGAAGGATCCTTCCGACAATGTTGAACAAGCTAGGGAGGTAGAATCTATTGACCAGGTTCTTTTTGACAACCAAATTGGTTTTTCCTCTGAATCATTATATTTTTAGTCTTCGACCAGTATGGAAGAGGATTTATTTCTGGCTCAAGGTGAATATCCTCATTCTTGTAACTCATGCTCTAATCAACATTTAAAATCAGTCATTGAAGAACAATTAAGCGACGAAAATCGTCTTGAATGTTCTAGTACTCCTATGAAACTGATTAGAGAAGAAGACATGCAACTAGAAGAAGAAACCTTAAACCTTCATCCTCAAAATGCACTTTGTTCACAGGAAAGACTAGATCTTTTTCACATAAATTTTGAATTATCTATCACACAAAAGGAAAATCTAGATGATCATATCATGTTGAGGTATTCGTCACCAAAACAGAGTAAGGGTTTTAAAGAAGGTGAAGAGGAATCTCTTGAGAACACCATGGTTAATTCAAGAGATTCTTTTCATGTGCTTATGTCTGATTCCTTTTATTCTTTATATCCTGATATCTTCCTAGACTCTATTGGACTTGACACCTTACCTACAACATCCTACTCTTTTCTGCCACAATCATATCTTTTCAATATTCTAAATTTTGGTGAAATTAATTCCGAGCATAACATTGATAAAACTGGATTTGAATCTTGTTCACTTTCATCACTCACATGGGAAAAGGACATGTTGTGAGATGATTTTACACAGTTTATTGTTGAAAAAGACAATGCATTATATCTTATGGAGATCAAACATTCTAAGTTGCATATTCATTCTTTAATTAGCTCGAATCTTAATGTTTATGCTTCACATTTTGAAATGATCAATCTCATCGAAGGAAACATTCAAACCAATGATCTAATTGATTGCACGAATCCTCCTATGATGAGTTTCCCATTGATATATTCATTTCATCAAAGTCATGGTTTGCATCCTCATTTTCGTGAAAGGATCTTAGGATGGCTTGAATATTCATATATAAAAAAAAATTCATAATAAAGACAAAGTTGTGCTTGCTTTCTTTTTACCTAAGTATCTTGGAAGTAGGCATGACATATTTCTTTTAGATACTCCATGTGAAGAAATTAATGAACACTTAGAGAATTGTTAGGAGGATGAGGCATTTCAGCCTTGGCTGATGGTTATTTCATTTCCTCATAATCTTGACAAGTTTTTCAAACCTACTTACACTCGCCCATCCCATTATGACCCTTATCATGACAAGATTGTGCAATGGCTGGAGGATTTGTACAACAAGAATATCCAAGGAAATGGTAAGATCATGCTTACTTTGTTTTCAGATGATTATTACGAAGGTAAGTGTGATATGTTTCTTTTACCATTCTTATTAGTAATGCTTGATCTTGTTTCCATTGCAGGATTAGAGTTACTCCAATGGCTACATTGGAAACATGACTTCACGTAGTATTCTGATTTGTTTAATAGTTAGGGTAGGTTTAGGAATAGGTTTTCTATCAGTTTTATTTCTCACTATTTATCTTTGTAATAATGCAGTCATGAACAAAAGTGGGCGCACCACGAGAACCATAATACGACTGTTATCAGGGCAGTCTGCTTGATCTTTTTCCCTTTGCTTTTAGTTGAATATTTATTTTCAAAAAACGCAGTATCGTCATGAAAATCTTAAATGCAAAGTAAAGAGATAAATAAATCTGAATCAACCCTGACCCAAGGTACCATGAGTAAGACTGCTTTCCCATCAAAACAAGATTTTCCTACTTTCTTTCAGTCTCCCAAGGGATTTGTTGCATGAGGTTTTCAGATGCACCTTCTGTACATATTTTTTTTTGTTTGGATTTCTTTGCTTTCAAATCCTTCTTCATTGGTGTGTTTTGTTTCCATTTATGCTTATCAGTCTTTCTTTTGAAACAAACATGCTTGCACCATGAACCGTTTCAGACAAAGAGAACAAAAAAATTTCTCCTCTGAAATAACTACTGAAGATTGTTAAAACATCAATTATGATATTTTTCTGAAGTTTACAGCCATGTTAAAGAAAGCTTGTTGTTTGAAAAGTTTTTCTTGATTTCAATCTGTAACTGAAGCTTTTCATGATTATCCATAAAAATTTCTTCTTACGTTGTCCCTGTTCCTTAAGAGAACAACTCAGAGATGTCTCCCCGCCTTCTAAGGTCGGTTTATCAATAAACTGTCTCTAGATCTTAAAGAAGGACAGTTAAAAATTTGCTCAAGGTCTATAATGTATTAAAATATGTCCAAAAGATTAGGATTTTCAGTGTCACCCCTCTCGATTAAATATCTTATAAACTAAATAAATCTTCAGAGAGTTGTGGGAAGTGCTTGTAATCCCGCCAGGATACTGAACAGGTCTGCTGGCAGTAGGTAAATGCATGCATGATGCCAGGATAACTTTGTCGGGGTACTGAACAGGCCCACTGGCAGTGAAGCAATGTAAGGTATATGAAAATTCCCATATATGAAATCTTTTGACCTTAAATGTCCTTCGTTCTGATCTGGAACTTCCTGGCAGGATACGGATATTGGAGTGGGTTAAATGGCGTCCCTGTCGAGGCTATGGATGCCTGATGGCAGCAGTGGCTCTGTCAACAGTATTGGAGATTTAAACCTTAATATCGTGACTCGCTTTTGTTATGATTGTCATCATTTTTCATCTTTTAAAATTACAAGCTGGAATTTTTTATGATTGATGATGATGTTCAAACAGTTTTCTGGTTGTTTTCGAGTTGGAGTTTTTCTCATTATCCTAATCTGGACTTGTTTGTTTGGTAGAGATAACTTCTTATTCCAGTGTGTCACCATTGTTGGCAGCCATATTAATTCCTGTCTTTTCCTTACAAGCTGCCTACATAAGGGTTTTGAACCCTCAATACTTGTCGCAATTTTTTTTAAAAACAACACCTTTATCTTTCGCTTTTGCATACCGGATTTTTGTTTTCATTTTCATGACTGCAAGCGTGAAAACCTACAGTTGGAATTCATGTTGATTGAATTAAAATGATAATTTGGTTTATCATGAACCTACTTGAACCCGGTTACTACTCCTTGGTATCAAACACACCTTGATTTCATATGTACCAAACCACCACTCACTTTGCATTTAACTATTGTTAATATGGTTTCAATTTATAAATTCGTTGATGCAATGGTTATTTGACATATTGGTGTCTTTGATGAGATCGTTGATGCAATGGGTTATTCGACATATTGGTGTTTCTTTTAAATCGTGCAATTTCCATTGTTTATTTAACATACGAATCGATTTTTGGATATGTATATCATGGTTTTCAATGGTTATGATTTTTATGTACTGAGGTGTCATTCCAAGTACATTCATATATGATCTGTTTGCATGGCCTCGAACTAATCCACCATCCTTGCACGCATGAGCATTAACTCTCTATTTTGCATTTCGGGTTGTCATTGCTTTGTGTTGGGGAAACTTCGGGAAAATGGTGCTGTGTCTACCCTGTCAAACCATCTCGCTAATTACCCCATTGATTTTGTGCTACTAGTTATGGCTTCTGTAGTGTGAATCGAACCCAATGGTGCCCAAACTTTGTTGTTGTTTGATAATGCCCGAGAGGACCTAGAGAGGAATGGTTGGTTGGTTTTTATCGAGAAGTTTGAGGGGTTCAATCTAGAAGTCGCTCAGCAGTTTGCACTTACATTTGATGGGTGCAGAGCCAAAATTGGGGATATCCAGCTCGAAGTAAATGAGGATTTCCTTAGCTCATCCACTAGTATGCCAGCCGAGGGACAAAGATGGTTTAAAAATTCGAAGGTTGACGAAGTACCATGGCCACTGTTGTTTACCTCAAGGAAAATCAACAGTTGTGATAAAGGTATGCCAATTACAGCTCTTAAGTCTAGGTGGCATGATTTGTTGGCTATTATCAAGCAGTTTGTTACATGCGAGGGTAGATACGGCCTAGTTTTCCTATACCACCTACGAATGCTCATGAGTTTCATAGATTTTCCCTTAAATATGCCACATTTCCTCCTTTAGAGTTTATGTAAAATGGATAAACGTTTCAAGAAGGAAAAAGATGACTCCAACGTATTCCACCACTGTTTAATTAAAATTATTGTGATTTATCAATTGAAGGTGAATGGCAATTGTTGGGACGCTTTCTTGTTGAGAAATGGATTTTCCAGGCCTAAAATTGGACAAGTTGACAAAACTGTTGTTACAGAAACCCTTGTCGAGCCTGTCGTACCTCCTCCTACGCTCTTGCCCTCTCTTGAACCCTCGACCTACCCGAACCCTGCCCAAACTGACACCCGGCTTGATTCATACCTAAAAGATGGCAGTAAGCCTGTTAAAAGGTCTTCAAGGAAAAAGGGTAAGGGTAACAACGATATCAATTACAAAATTAAAAAGGCTACGTGCTGGGTTTCACGGTGTGCTCGTAACAAACCAAAAGAAAACACAGACCAACAGGAAATTCTGTTGAGTGAAGATTCTGATTCCGAAATCGAATGGTTTCTGACCGAGGAGTATCCATACTCACACGGCCTTTGTTCAGTCAAGCCCTATGACTATGTGATGAACCTACCGCTGTGTCTTAAAGACGACCCTAACTACCCTGGGATCAAACTCGACAGAGGAACTGATAGTCAATTAAGAAGCTCCTCACCTATAATTACACGACCTGATCAACCACAGTGCAATAAATGCAAGTCGTGGCTCGACCGATATTATACAGACGTCCCTTTGCTCCAATCTTGGATCAAGTCCTTGGAGGACCGAGTAAATGTGATAACCAAAGAAAATGATAGATTGCAAGATAATGATAAAAGGCAGAAGACCACAGGCTCTGTTGTCTTTAAAAATGTAGAGGCGGCCACTGCCATTGTTGATTCAAAAACAACTTGATCAAATCGAATCCCTGAAACTGAGGTACACATGAATTTTAAAGGAGATTGGATCGACTGTGGCATCTTTGAACATGCTTTTTCTTTACATAGTTTTTGATTAGGCTGTTATTCTTAGATAGAAATAGGAATTTGGGAGACTGTATTCCCATAATTTTGGCAACAACTTTGATAATTTCCACAAGGAATATTTTGATCCTGTGGCCTTTATATATGTATCATTTTTGTAAACAAAGACCATCGCTACTTGGGAGAAGAAACTATGGTTTTTGATTATCAGACTTGAATGAAAGTGGATATTCTTCATAGGTTTAGCTTCAATGTATCATATTTTTGTTCAAGTTTTGTTCATTTCAATTTGCAATCAAATTTTTGACTACTTTAGATATCATAATTTGTTACAAATTGATGTGATGGGATTTAAATAGTGTCCCTATTTTATGTCTCTCATTTTATATACAGAAATTGATCTGTTTACATTTGATGATTTGAAGGTTGATCTTCTCTATCCAATGAACAGTTATATAGAAATTGTCATACTCAGATTTATCTTAATATGATCGTTTGTCAAATGATAAATTTTTGTTGCTACATATCTTATTTGTTTTGCCATTAGCATTCAAAGTGTTACTGCTTCGTGTTTACGAGAAGCATTGGGAAAATTTGATGTGGGATGGCCTCATCAAACAACAAACGTTGATGCCACGCATAGGACACATATGGATATGCGATTTCAGGTTACTTTGATAGTAGCATTCTATTAGTTAATTAATATAAGAATTTGTTGTAGTTTAGATACACAGTACAGATTGTTATTTTTTATTTTTCAGATAGATAATTGTCATTTCACTTCTTGCTTATAAAAGTTATAAAAAATCAAAAATACTGAACAATAGCTTTGTTGTCAATTCATATATGATTTTCGCAGGTTTTCGCTAAAAAATTTGCATTTTGTGAATACTGTACATATAATAGAAATATAAATATATCGATACACTGTATATTTAATAGGTAGAACTATTATTCTGTTAGTTAGAAAAACTATAAATACATTTTAGATTGTATATAGTTTGCAGTAGTTGTTTTTCACTTAGTTAGTTTCTTTAGTTTAGTTTTTTCACTTTCCTAGGACTTAGATCGGCAAACGGAGCCGCTAAAACCATCGGAGTGGATTAATCCAAACATATTGGATTATTTAGACAACCCTGGATCGAATCCACTCCTCCAGTTGATGAGTGGTCAATTTCGCCCGTCAACAAGAAGCCACGGATGGAAAGCATACTGGACAAAAGAGTTAGCAAGAAGACTAGGAGGAAGGAATACTTTGAATACTTGGTCAAGTGGAAGGGACATCCAGTTGAATATGCTAGCTGGGAGAATGAAGAAACAATTCGGAAGCATGAACAGACTGTGCGAGAGATCACACACAGGAGCCCATGAAAATTTTCAAGACGGGGAGTATGATGCAGGAGCATCTCCAACGTCAAGCGATCGTGGGGCAAGCACCAACGCATTTTGGCACATGATAAAAATGTTTGAAATGTTTTAACGATTATATGTTCCAAACATAAATGTAATAGTTAAGGAAGGGTGTACTTCCATATTGTGATCAGACCTTGAGCGACTTGCTTTCGTCTGAAGGACTAAGAAGGAATTTATGTTAGTTAATGTTAGTAGGTAGCTTTGAATTCTCATATTAGACATTTTTAGGAGCAGAGGGAAAATGGATATAGACACCCTCATTTGTATCATTGTAACATTATCAAGAGAATCATAATCAATCAAGAGAGCAGAGAGCTATAGTTGAAAACACCCATGTACAGAGATTTGAATTAATAGAAAGAGCTTCGATTCAAATTCATGGTGTCGTATTTGTTCTTTGTGTATGCATTGTGAATGTTATGCTCATGAATGTTTATTCCTTGTTATACATTTGCTTTGATGTGTGAATGTATGATTTTAGGTTAATGTCTGAAATCTGAAGAGAGGGAGAATAGAGAATGAGTTTCAATTGTTTCTTTGCCTGAGTAAGAGTTTTCCTGCAATGAGTGTAGTGAAATCGTCTGCAAGGTGTGCGTTCACGGGGTAAGAGTTCATCTCTGCAAGCTCATGAGAGATAACACGGTTCTCATTCTCGCAGAAGTGTAAGTTAAGCCCAAGAGACGTGCAAGGAGTGCGCAGGCCGAGTGAAGTCTCAATGTTTGCAAACTAGGCAGAGGGGTGGAAAGACTGTTGTCGTAGAGAGTGCATACTCAAAGAATTCAATACCTGGAAGTATTCAAGAATTGTCGCAAGGAGTGTGTGCAGGATTCTTCTTGGAGACTCGAGTCATGGAGAAAGATCAGGAGGTTTAGTACCTTGAAGCATTTAGAGAGAAGTCGCAGCGATATCGTTTCGTCGGTGGACAAGTTTTGTGAAAGATCATTTTGTTCATTTCACAGAAATCACCAAGGAGTAATTTGATGGTTAGAGTTCTCTGTGGAGAATTCAGGATGTCCCAGAAGCCATCAGATCTCACAAAGGAACAAGGAGGATATGGTGTGTGCTTTCTAAGTGAAAATCTCGTGAGCATAGAGACGTAGGATTTGAGCCAACAGGGTCGTCAGATCATTCGCATATTTCACATCTTGGGGTTTCAGGAGGTGAAGAGTCGAAACTTGTGTAATGAGACTCACAAAATCGTGAAAGGAAAATTCCCAAAATAGTGAAGGAATATAAGTTGTTTGCTAGAAGGAGGACACATGTCGCGAGATCACCCATATCGGGGACTCGGATATTGGCGGTCTGAAATAGAAGTTTTTTAACTTCACGAGAAGTGAAGTCATGAAGTAATCTAAGTCGTCCATCAGAGGAGGACAGGTGGAAGAGATCAAAATATCTCGTGAACTCGGAGGTTCGTCAGGTGAGAGCCCAAAACTTGGGTGCTTGAAGTCACGAGAAGAGAAGTCGCGAAATAATCTAAACCATCCATTGGAGGAGCACAGGTGGCAGAGATCAGAGGATCTCACGAACTCAGAGGTTCGTCATGTGAGAGCCCAAAATTTGTATGCTCCAAGTCACGAGAAGCAAAGTCGCGAAGTGTCGAGGTTATACAAAGGAGACACATGGAAGAACCACATGGTGGGCCTAGGAAATAATCAGCCAGACACACGTCACACTTTTGGAGGAGTCAACACCCCATTGACCTCTCGCATCTTGGGAACTCAGGAGATAAGGGAACAATAGTTCAAGCCTTAAACTTGTGAAGTCACGAGTAGCGAGAAAGAGAGGAGAAAAGTCAAATCTCGCCTCTCAGGAGTTCGGGAAAGAAGGTGCCCAAAAGTTGAACCTTTGAACTCGTGAAGGCGTGAGAGGAAAAAGGTGTTAGTGCTTAGCCTAGCTGGTGGTTGTGTGGGGAAGGTGCTGATAGAGAAGGAGCCATAATCATTTCACGATCTCACGTATCGTGGATTTGGAGGAGGAAGAGTCGGAGTCTCAAGTCGCAAACTAGCAAGATTGCGAGTTGCTGAGAAGGACCTGTGGATCGATAATTTTGCAGATTCCAGTGGGAATCAAAAGAGCCGATCCATATCAAGGGCATATAGTATGATCCTGTGATCAGACCTCGTCCATGCCACAAGGAAAAGCAAGATTCACCATGCCACCAGGACGAAGGGACAGGAAAACACCCGATCTGCCAGAGGAAAGGGAAATACCAAGAAGAAGAGGTAGGCATATGCTTGATCCAACCATCGCAAGAGATATGCATGATTTATGCGCCATACTTGAGGACATGGAGACAACACAGAGGCGCACAGTTGGTGTTGGGGATCTTAGTGATTCCGAAAGTGAAAATGAAGCTAGACATGACGAAGAAGAGGTCACAGCTGAAGATGCAGCAAATGAATGCCTACTCAGGGCTATTGCAAGGATGGGTACTAGGGCAAAAATGGACATCCCAGTTTATGAGGGAAACCTATATGCTGAAGATATTCTAGACTGGATTAGAGATTTGGAAACATACTTTGACTATGAAGNGGAGGACAAAAAGGTCAAACATGCTGTCAAAAGATTGAAAGGACATGCAGCATTGTGGTGGGATGAGATACAAGATGACAAACATTGCAAAGGCAAGCAGAAAATCAAGAGTTGGGATAGGAGGATTGCGAAGATGAAGGTGAAATTCATTCCCAGGGATTACCAGATTACTCTGTTTCAGAGAATGCAAAATTTGAGACAGAAGCTGATGACAGTAAAGGAATACATAGAAGAATTCTACAGGCTGAACATCAGGGTAGGTCATCATGAAAGTGATGATGAAAAGGTTTCTAGGTACATGAATGGCCTGAGATACGACATTCAGGATGAGATGAGCATGATGACCATCCAAACGGTGGAATATTCTTATCATATGGCTCTAAAAGTTGAAGAGAAGTTGAGCCGAAAACAAGGTCAGAGAGGCCGAGGCAAAAGTCAAGACAGAGGCAAATCAGCTGCCCAGGATAGAAATCAAAAACCCAAAGAAGACGAGAAGAAACCTTCGACTTGGACTACGAGAGGTGGAAGTTTGCAAAGAGGGAAGCATACTAAATAGAGAGGTCAGTATGCAGATGGAAACATTTTTCCTAGTAACAAAGGTAGAGGAAGAGGAAGAGGTGGAGTAGTGAAATGCTTCACATATGGAAAGAATGGACACAAATCTAATGAGTGTCCAGACAAAAATAAGGAAGGTGGTGAAACTCACATCGCTGAAGCACAGAGGCAGAATGTTGAGGTAGAAGATGCTGAAGGTGGAAGATTGTTGATGATGCGAAAAGTTGTCTTAACACCAGAGAAGGAGGTGGAGAATCGAGTGCAAAGGAACAGTCTTTTTCGAACTGCTTGCAAAACCAAGGACAGGGTATGCAAGGTCATTGTGGACAGTGGTAGAATAGATAATCTTGTTTCTACATAGATGGTAGAAAAGTTGGAGCTAGATACGATTGAACATCTAAGCCCATATAGAGTTTCATGGCTACAAAAAGGACATCAGGTAAATGTCACTAAACATTGTTTAGTTGAATTTAAGATAGGAGGATATAATGATAAGATACTCTGTGATGTTATTCCCATGGATGTTTGTCATCTATTACTAGGTAGACCATGGCAATATGACATAAATGTGATTCATGATGGGAGAAAGAACACATACACCCTAGAGAAGAATGGGAGAACTCACATGTTGCTTCCAATCAAAGATAACGAGGTGAAACCTGAAGTAAGAAATACTATACTTCTCATGAG
>JASDQU011509009.1:33356-50726 GCA_032191745.1 Picea mariana
ATTTATATTTTGTTCTTTTGCATTGAGTATGAACATCCTACAGTTCTACCCTCTTGCACTAGGTTAAATATAGAGTTCACGTTGCAGTACTTGGGTTGGATTCTCTGAAGACTATTCCCCCCAACAATACTTGAGGGTTTCAATCATCTTAGTCAATGCTCATAAGGGAATCCTTCATGGTGCCTATGACTTCAACATTTTAGAGATATGAACTACACTCAAGATTAGATGTAGTGTTCCCATAGCCCAAGAGGGGGAAGCACTAGTCTACTCTATTTTATTTCTTCAACCACACATTCATTCAATTTCTTTTACTTAGTTTATTTTGGGCAATCTAGGGTTTCAAAGTTTCCACTCATTAGATCTAGATTGCTCTTTCTTTCAAGATCAGATCTAGTGTTCCCCATGGCCCAAGTGGGGTAGGCACTAGTCTACTCTATTTGATTTTTCCAACCAGACATTCATTCAATTTCATTTACTTAGTTTTCTTTTGGGCGATCTAGGGTTTCAAAGTTTCCACTCATTAGATCTAGATTTCTCTTTCTTTCAAGTTCATTAAACTACCAACTCTCATATCTAGTTGATTGAACTTGGTTTGATTGCAAATCGTAGCTTTTCATAATTAAATACTACATTGGTTTTCTCATAGTCCCTCTTGGCTAATAAGGGYTTATCATTTGAGAGAGTTAGATCTAGATCTAACAGTTTTCGTTCTAAATAATCACTTAGATCTAGTCACTAATGGCTTAATAGACTTAATCTATACACTTGKTGAGCTAAAATATTTCGTATTCTCACATGTGCCCTTGCTGGAATCTGTTATCTAGAGGGTCGAGTTGGTTTTCAGCACCTTAATCATCACAAGATTGACCTAATTCACTGGTTTATATTTCATGGATAGATGGATCTAACGAATGAGAAATTAAAAATGCTTAAATCTTGGTGAATTTTGTGGTTAAATTTATTTTTAAGTGCTAGATCATACTGTTTAATGATTTGATCATGGTTTAAACATACATTGGCATGTTTCTTTCACAACATTTTGCATAACCTGTGATCTAATCAACTCGAAGTATCAAATTGATGCTAAAGTACCTGAACGACTTGCAACAAGTGCCAAACGACACATATTTTAGTTGCTGGTTTTTCTCCATATTGAGGGTTTAAAGACCATCTATTAGTGTTTGGCACTTGATCTATTGAGCGTTCCATTGCTTTAAGATATCAATGAATCAGCCATGCTAAAACAACTTTAAAAGGGCTTGAATGGCCTGCTCTAAACTTGCAAAATTTCATCATAATTCTATATTGTGCAAAGGGAATTTTCTGTGGTATAAACAGTGAACTCATATTTCTCTTCAGCATAAAACTTTTGAGTATCATATGCTGATCTTGAAGACTTAATCAACAGATTTTAACTCTAAGAATTTTATCATGGTTGAAAGTGTTTGCTGTTGATATAAATCGCTGCTGCTCAAATAAGGGATTGTGAGATAGATTTTGAATTCAAATACAATGCTGGTTTAAATATTTAATTTCCTGATCTAATGGTTTGGTAAATACTTCACCACACGTGTGCAAACATCTAAATACTTTCTCAGCTCTGGTTTGATTTGGTGTCCTAAAATCTGCTGCTACAAAATTTTGCCAACAGATCTGAATTTTGGGATATTTGAATCATTGTCACATTTGACATAACTAAAACTTAATGCACCATGTTATCTTCTCATTGATTTGATGTTGTTCCAGTACATAACAGTGGTAACATTTCACAGTTTAACACACAAATCTTGTGAGTTTCAAGCATAATGGTTGATGCTATGATGGTATTCATTGAATTATACATTTCGGATTTGGGCCCTCATGTAAAACAACCACTAAATGTTTATCTGTTGATGGATGGATCCCACACTGATGTCTGAAATTTTCCAAGTAACTTTCAAGCACAATATTGTGGATGCCTATATTTCAGTTTTAGTTCTGGTCCATTGCTAATTATTGCTACAACATAAGTTTATACCCTTGGATAAAAAAATTTGAACATCTCTTCATAATTCACTGTGGTAATGAGCATATCTTGTTTAGCTCAGAGCGTCACGACTCTTTTCTAAGTCATTTTCAACACTTCAGGACACCTGTGTTGTTGGATAATGTCAAATTGTAAGCATTCAATGCATTCAATTTCAGATCTGAAAACTACCTCAAACAGTAAAATAGGGATGTTATCGCTAAATAATTTTACACTGAAATTATGACAGAAAATTATAGCGGAAGCACAAAGATCAGAGAGAAATCATCCATGCACAAGAGACACAAATATTATCCAGTAAAATTTTCAGATGGAGAATGTCGAAGACAAAAACCAGTCCTCTCAACAAAATTACAACTTCAGCAAAAATTCTGGAAAACTTCCAACTTACAAATATGTTGTACCATGTTGATGTCACAGTTGTACCTGGCTGACGGCATGGATGTACAGTTGAGTCAGCCCTGCAGTTCACATGTGCAGCCTGCAGCTATACGGCTGTTGTACAGTCCGTGCGTGTGGTACGATCTCCAATAAATGCGTCGTATGGATCTCACACGTGGGGCCTCTTCCTCCTCTCTCTCACACATTGAAACTCACACGTGCGGCTTCTTCTTGGCTGGAAAACTGAGAAAGAAAGACCAAAAAACCCTAGATCAGATTTGGCAAAGTGAAGATTCTCCTTGCTGAAATTTTCTCCCCAATCTCCTTGGCAAAAGTGCTCACTCACTCATGACAACACCATGATGACAAAATAAGATGTGTGGTGCCTCCTCACATTGCCTCTCCTTTTATAGGAGTCTAAAACTGAGTTTAGAAGCTCCCCACTAAACTCAACATTAAATTAGAATTGTTTATCCCTCCAAGTGGGTGCCAAGCCCCAACACCAACAATTTCAAGCCTCAACTCTATAAAATAGGGGTTTTTCAAAAAAACAAATGCAATGTGAGTGCCAACAAAGATTCCCAAATGCTCGACACCAAGGCCAATGTGAAAATACCTCCCCGATGCTACAAAAACATCAACACTCCCTCTTAGCAAGGGAGGTATTCTCCACCGCTCCTAGCTTGTCTCTGAAGTAGACAAACTTCCCCTTCACTAAGGGTTTGGTGATAATATCTGCAATATGCTCATCTGTGGAAATGTATTGGAGCTTCACCACTCCCTTATGCACCCTGTCTCTGACGAAGTGGTATATGATCTCAATGTGTTTCAATCTGTCATGAAACACTGGATTCTTCGAAGAGTTTGACACAACTCAGATTATCGCAATAAATCACCGTAGACTCCAACACCTAACCAGATAGCCCTGCAAGAATCTTGCGAAGCCAAATAGCCTCACAACTCGCCAAACTAGCTTCCGTATACTCTGCCTCTCCTGAACTGAGTACCACGGAAGTCTATTTCCAACAGAACCAAGAAACCATTGTTGATCCCAGGCTGAAAAAATCACTAGAAGTGCTCTTCCTATCAACTGCACTACCTACCCAATCTGAGTATGAATATCCATGAAGCCTCACTCCATCACCCTCGACGTATCTCAAGATCAAATCCAACTGTACCCTAAAGGTACCTGAGCACATGCTTCACTGCTACCCAATGCACCTGCCTTGGCTCAACCATGAACTGGCTCAAGGTGTTGACAGTAAAGAAAATATCCAGACTGGTGTTGACCAGATACATCAACAAACCGATCAATTGCATGTACATCATGGGATCCACCAAATTTGAATCCAAAGCCCCCGACTTCTTCAGATTGGTGATCATAGGTGTAGTCATGGACTTACAGTCCATCATCTCAAACCTCCTCAATATCTCAACTGCATACTTCCCCTGTCTGAGGAAGATCTCACTCGGTTGTTGCCACACCTCTAATCCCAAGAAGTAATGCATCAATCCAATATCCTTCATCTCGAACTCCAAAGCCAAATCCCTCTTACAACTGGCAATGAGCTTCTCTACTCCCGCGAGGAACATATCATCAACATACAACACCAATATAAGAGGATCCTCACCAACCTGTATGAGATATAGGTTTGGATCCGATTCACTCTTGGTGAAGCCCATGCTCTGCAAATACACATCGATCCTCGAGTACCATGCCCTACGCGCCTACTTGAGTCCGCACAAAGCTTTCTTTAACCAACAAACATGGGACTCCTTCCCATGTATCACAAATCCCTGAGGTTGTTCTATGTACACCTCCTCCTCAATCAAACCATTGAGGAATGCTGTCTTCACATCCATCTGATGTATCCTCCACCCCATAATCGAAGCAAGAGAAATAACAGCCATGACAGAAGTATACCTGGCGTCTAGAGCAAAAGTCTCCCCATAGCCCACTCCTTTCTGGGAGAACCCTCCTGCCACGAACCTTGCCTTGTACTTCTCGATGCTACCATCTACAACATGCTTGATCTTATAGATCCACTTGGAGGTCACCACAGACTTCTCCTATGGTATCGAAATTATGTCCCACACATCAATCTTCATGATGGACTCATACTCCTCCATTATGGCATCCCTCCGAACCTGTTGCCTCCTCAAAACTAGAAGGTTCAAAATCGATGATGCTACTTATAAGTGCCTCATAGCTCAAAAACCTTTGTGGAGGCTTGTTCTCCCTAAAAGTTCCCCTAAGTATCACATGCTTCTCTACATCTCTCAAAGTATCCTGAACCCATCTCACCCTCGTATCCACTGACTCCTCCTCATGGTCTGAAGGTTGAATCTTTGTACTGGATGGACCTGTACTCTCCTCAACCATCGGAGCCTCCTGCTCCTCACAATTTGTCTCTGTTGTGGTCTCTCAAGACCTCCTGAAAGCCATCTCCTGAGTCACTTCACAACCCTAGTGCAACTCTTCTAGAGGTAGTGCACAAGAGAAGCCACCAAGAACTCCAGTTGTTGTGTCCCCTAGGGTTACCTCAGACTTGCACCTTCTTTTCCTTCTCCGATGAGATGATGAGATGAGTGAGTGTGTGTTCAAATGAGCAAGGTGTCACCTTTATTTATACTAGTTCAGTCACTTATCTAGGGCCGACTTCTCTTCCTGGAAATTCTATTNTCTAGAGGTAGTGCACAAGAGAAGCCACCAAGAACTCCAGTTGTTGTGTCCCCTAGGGTTACCTCAGACTTGCACCTTCTTTTCCTTCTTCGATGAGATGATGAGATGAGTGAGTGTGTGTTCAAATGAGCAAGGTGTCACCTTTATTTATACTAGTTCAGTCACTTATCTAGGGCCGACTTCTCTTCCTGGAAATTCTATTTCCACTTTATTATTTTAATGTGGGTTGACTTCTCTTCCTAGAAATTCTATTTCCACTTCATTATTTTCCTGTGGGCTGACTTCTCTTATAGGGTGTTCAACTATTTAATGGTCTTCCTTTGACTTCTTGGAATCTTCTTCTCTAAGAAAAGTTGTCCAGGAGGGAATACCTCTCGCTACTACAAAACATCAATAGCAGCAATATCTATTGGAAGAGGTCATGGATGGATCGGAAGAGTTACCAAATTTGGTGTTGGCCTAGCAAATCACAAGAGGTTGAATGAGGTTGATTCACTTCAATAGCTAGTGTAGAAGCCTATAACCTTGGAAGACACATGGAAGCAAAGGAGATGAAGAGGTATTTGGTATATGTAATTGTACTTAGAGCAAGAGGGATGTTGGAAATGAGACAAGTTGATGTTTCACAACATCATATGCTCCGGCGTGTAATGGTAGGCAGTTTTTTGTGGAGTTGGAGTTAATCACATGTAAATGAGCATGGTTGAAAGACCTTTTTTAGGCATGCATACCCCTGTTTTGTTGGTTTTCCAGTGTAAGGTCTAGACGTAGCCTAGGTTATAGAATTAAGGGGGGCATGTTGTATTTCTAGATACCCAGTTATAAACATTGAGGGGGGTAAGTGTTTACCCCAAGCCAAGTTTAAAGGGGGGGAATGTTAAGTTAACCTTGAATTTGTCAAAGAATAATTAGGTTAACCTTGATTTGGTCATTAATGGGTGACCTATGGTATTTGTCCATGGTATTTGATGTGGTGAAGACTATTTGAAGGCTTGGCGCTTTCCATTGTAAGATGCCTCAAGCAGCCTATGTTTGGTCGGCTTATACTTGCAGCAAGAAGGATGTTGGAAATGAGACAAGTTGAATTTTCATAGCATCGTATGCTTCGGCGTGCAAAGGTAGGCAGTTTTTTGTGGAGTTGGAGTTAATTACATGTAAAACAACATACAACTGAAAAACCTCGTTTAGGCATGCATACCCCTAGTTTGTTGGTTCACCGGTGTAAGGTCTAGATGTAAACCTAGGTGATATAATTAAGGACAATATGTTGTATTCCTACATACCAAATTATAAACATTGAGGTGGTAAGTGATTACCCCAAATCAAGTTTAAAGAGGGGAATGTTAACCTTGAATCAGTCAAAGAGTAATTAGGTTAACCTTGATTTGGTCATTATGGGTGCCCTATGGTATTTGTCTGTGGTATTTGATGTGATGAAGACAATTTAAAGTCTTCGCACTTTACATTGTAAGATGCCTCAAGCAACCTACGTTTGGCTAGCTTAGCCGAATTGGCCAATTTAATAATAGATATCTATTTGGGTGTTGGTTTTCCTGGTAAATAGTTTCCAAGGTAAAATCTAGTGGTTGCTTTGTATTTCTCTCGATCAACTCCGCTTTCTAATAGGAACATGGCTCTCCTTCAATGATGCAACAAACAATAATACAAGCCATCTAATTATACCCCCAAATATGTGTCAAGTGCACCCAAATGGACCTCATAGTTAGATCAAGACAACCATACTCATCCACGCCCTTGTTCTTCCCTTGATGGTGAAAAGTGCTCGGGCAAGATAGAACAAGAAGCATGGCCTCCAAATCTCTTCTTGCAACCTATAATTGCCACTAGACATCAAAGACCTTATGCCGTATTGAGGAGATAAGAAAGCCCATGAAAATGCAAAATAAGACTTGCATTTTCAGGCAGTAACACATCCAAAGTTGCATAAAATTTAGTTGTTCCAACCCTTTTTCCCTCGTCAAGTTTTGTCACATACTTCCATAATGATGTGGAAGGGTCACATCTAGCTCTGCTTGTAATTTTATTTGCCTTTGAATCTCCACCTTCACCCCCTTCTAGTTTTTCCTCCCGTAAAATCAATTAGTCATTAGAACTCATATTATCATCCTMTTAGTGATCCATATTATCCAACAACACCATTAGAATCAAAAATAGTGTCATACCCCACATGAGAATCATCTTTGCCAAGTGTTAAGACATAAAACCTGCAATAGAATAAAGGAAAAGGAAGGAGAGAGGGAAGTGGGGGAAGAGAAGGAAACAAGAAATAAACATAAATAKAGTTTAGGCTTAGAGATTACCTCTTCAACTCTCTAACAGCAATAGAATACTTGTTGCGGCCTTCAATCTCACCTCCAAGCTCTCAAAATTTTGTTCCCCTCAAGCTTGCCCTTTACCATCTCAAAGCCTTAAACACATGAATGAAAAATGCTAGAAGAAAGGAAGAGGGGTTAGGGCCTTATAGGAAGGCCCTAATTTTTTTAAAAAAGAAGTAAAAGATGGCAAAATCCCCTTGTTTATGGAGCACTCTAGGGCTTGGTCATGGAAGCACTCGTGGGAGTGCTCAAGAGCACACCCTCAAAATTTTCCAAGGAGTGCATATGTGTAGGCTAGGAATGCACTCCAAAAAAAGCCTCCAGATTGGGAGTGTTTCAGGAGCATTTCGCTATGGAGCAAGATCCTTGAGCGGGAGCAGGACCTCCTACAGCACTCCCTGGAAAGCCTACATTTAATGTTAGTGACTGAACATTAATGTTAGTAGTTGGTTAGTTGGGATGAGTCCAGTAGTTTCTAACCACTATGTATTCAATTAAAAATCTGTACATTGCCAATGTGACCCAACAATAATAAAAATCACTAAACAATTATAGAGTCTCTCTTTTATTTCTTTGTGCATCTCATTCAGTGCAAAATGATTATCACTGGGAACTAGAAGACGACTTCTTTCTTTTTAGAACCAATAAATGGAACATGTTTGTCAACATTCTGGATCAAGCAAATTGAGCTTCAAAACCTTGCATTATGGATAAGATAATGCTCCTAACCATATTGGAGAAATTACATAAATTCAAATAAGTTTTCGATGGAATACATGAAACATATTAAAAGGAAAAAGAATGTTGAAGATTATTGGAGAGAGATTAAAAAGATAAACCATGGGAGAAATTAAAATGTGGTAAGAGTTAGAGGATGAATATAGCTCATGCAATGATGACATGACACAGGAAGAAAAAGAAGAGTTTCAACAAGTTGATAATTGCATTCAGCTTCTCTTTGATGAAACAGCTTCAGTAGCTGTTCACAAAGATCCAGAACTGTTTTCAGCTTCAGCCAAATCAATTATAGAGATTCATCTGAACCCTATTTAGATTCATCTGACATCATTTAGAATCCTCTATCAATGTCAACTCTTGATTTCCTTCAGCTAATCGATAAAGCTCCTTTTCAATCTTCTGTGAGTTCAGTTAGGTTGACAAGATCTTCTCCCAGTAAAAAGCAAGGAAGAGCGAGCTAAAATTCAAAGTTCAGTAGCAATACTAGACGCATTGTAGGCAATGCATTTGTTAAGGGGCAGGGCATGTGTGCCCCTAAGCACAAAAACTACTTTGTTGTATTAAGATCCTATGTGTCTAAATCAGTATTATATTTGTAACATTGATGTAATGTTTTGTTAAGGCCAATCATCATAAAATAATTGCTCATATGTTTGCAAATGATAAAATTACAATAATTTCTAATGATTTTTAAATTGAAGGAGAATATAGGTTGAGTACTCATCATGGATCGTACACATATTTTACCCAATAATAAATGATGGCTATTTAATGCGACTAGGGGAGGCTAAGACATTTCAAAAGTCAAAATATAGACTAGAAGGCATAATAAAGAACATCAAAATTTATTTTTCTTTGACAAATTATAATCCTATAGTTTTGCCTATTCGCATTGCAAGAATTGCAAAGTCTATTGACCTACTTTGATTGGAACTGTTAAATTTAAAGCAGCTGCAAGAGCCATTCTCCCTGGAGGATGGCCTAAGACCCTAGTTGTGGACTAGGGCCCCCAGTACACTCCTGGGGGTTCTTGGTCTGGGACCAAATAGTCAAAGCCATGGCAAAAGACCCTTGTAAGGGCCCCCAGTAGATAACTAAGGTTCTTGGTCTGGGACCAAGCAGTAAATACTAAAGACCCTTGAAAGGGCCCCCAGTATATGACTGGGGTTCTTGGTCTGGGACCAAGCAATTAAGTCCCTAGATATGTCTAGGGCCCCTGGACGTGTTCCAGGGTACCCATGTCTAAGGCATGGGTTGATCCTTGGTTTTTGTACCTTGGTGGATAAGACCCCAGATATGTTCTAGGGCAACCTGGTCCTTGATCAGGTAGTTGTTGGTGTGTGACCCTCTTCCTCTCTTCCAGGATGGTCCACAGGACCTAGCAGAGATTTTGAAGGCAGGCATGACCACATGAGAGATGTATCCCATATGCAGTGATGATAAAGTTGGTTGGTCACCTTGAGAAGTATATGGACATGTGTAAACCTCTCCTAAACCCACCACCCTTGGTTTTTGAGCTTGAGTTTGTTTGGGGGTTTGTATTTTTGTTTTAGGGGTTAATATAAGAAATATTTAAGTAATGTTAATTATAATATATTTAATTAATATTTATATTAATTAAATATGTTATTTTAATTATATTTTAATTGTATTTTTTATTACCCTAACCCTTGCCTAAATGTATAAATAAGAACCCCTCCCCCTTCACTCTTACATACATTTTCCTTCCTCCTCAAAGAAGTGGCGGCCTCCTTGTGACTGTAGTGCAGCCTCCTTGTGACAGTGCTCGGCCTCCTTGTGACAGCAGCTCGGCCTCCCTTTGTGACAGATCAATCTCTTCATTACCTTGCTGCCAGGTCCTTGCTTGATTTGTTTGCTGCTGTGTGGGTGTTTAAGGTGCCTAATTCTCTGCTGAAGGTGTTTTTGTCGCTGCCCTCCTTGATTGCTGCCAGCCGGCCCTCTCCTACTACCAGCGATACCTTCCTTGAAGCCTGCCGTCCCCTTCCTTAGAACAGATCTGGGATCTAGAAGGTCACGGCATCTTAGAGGGGTGGCTGGACCTTCATTACAGCCAGCCGTCCATCCTTCTACTGGCAGATTATTTTTGTGTGAGGGTTTGTTGCTGTGTGGGGTTTTGGGTGTGAGGGTTTCATGGTGGTTTGACAGTCCTATACTTTTCTTGACAGAGATCTGACCATTGAGGCAGATCCATGACGACATAGACTTATCTGAGCATACTACAGTGGATTATTACCTTTCATATGTGTTATGCTTCTCTTCATGCTACAGAGGTAAGGAAATAAAAGGTAAGCTGCTGTTCACAGTCTTTGCATTGCTTATATCTAGATCTACCTACTGTATATTTTTCTAGTTCAGATCTGATTAAAGTTGCTGTTCACATTCCTTGCAATTGCTCATTTTTTCTAGTCTAGATCTACCTACTGTAAAAGTTCTGATATACATTTACTAGTTCAGATCTGATTGTTTTTGACCATCTAGAAACAAATCTGTTGCTTAGATCTAACTCAGAAATGTTACTACAGTTCAGACCTAGTTGCTTTATCAGTCAAGAATAAATCTGTTGTTTAGATCTGACTCAGAAATACTTCTCCAGTTCAGATCTGATTGATGTGTTCATAAAAGAATAAATCTTTGTCCAGATCTAACTCGGAGTTTAGATCTGTTTGTCTTGCCTACTCAGAAATAATTTTTTATGATTTAGATTTACTTTCAGTACTACTATTTTTACTATATTTCTGATCTGATTTTGCTTTAGCCTTTTATGCCCTTGCTGGCCTGTCTAATAGAAAAATTTAAAAAGTGAGTTTGTTCTGTTTTCTTTTCTATTTCTAACAGGAACTATTCAGACTATTTTATTGAACACTGTAACCGATGTGCGGTAGTTATTGATTTAACAGATACAACACAAACACCATGAAGCAATGCCATGATTAAACAAACATATAGCACTCTTTGACTGAAAAAAAATTATTCAGAATGAGATCATTTGTACAGTATGGAAATTGTGAGACAAAGTTGATGGAAATCTTTCTTTCTTTTACCATAGTGCTGATTTACAGGGGTTGAACAAAATATGTACACCTTGTAAAGATATCACCAGGGCAATAAGTACAGCAATGCATAGCAGAAGTGGGATGATAGGAGAAACAAGAGCAAAATAGTTTCCTTCAAAACCTGAAATCTGCCTATACTTTCTAGAAGCATCGTTTACATCATTCTCAACTGTAATGAGCTTGACTTGTTTACTGATTACAATTTTTCTTGCAAGCAAATGCACATTATCCAATCTCGACTTTATTTCTTTTGATTTGGGATGATTTTGTCAACAATTTTTTCTCTCTGTATACATCAGATTAAAGCAATATGTTTTCAAAGGACCTGAAGCTGATAGCATTCTCCTATTTTGAAGAATTTCTCGAGATATTTAAAAATTAACAAGAAAAAAATCTCTAGAAAGGGATTTAAAGTCGCAGAAAATGAATGAATATCTTGCAATAGGCATTTTACAACTTACATATTCATGAGATCCTGAGCACTGGAGTTAGAGGAGGATGTTTCTTGTCTTTGATGAATGATCTTGCTTGGACGGACATATCTACATGTTTTCATGCATGTTTTCACATTGAGAATACTTTTGAGGCATTTTCACACTCCCCAAGGCAATAGTTGCATATTTGGAGGCATAAACAAGACATCCTAACATGTGAGCATATAGTCAAAGAGCCCATTCTATGAGGAAAGCATTTTCAAGAGGAGGACCCTACATAGATGTATTTAGAAGAGGCTAGTAGCTTTGAGATTTCTATTGTTATGTTGAAAGAAGTTGCTAGAAGAACCCTCTTAGCACTACAAGTAAGAAGAAGAAGCATGAAGTATATAGAAGTTTCCATTTCAATGTATCTAGCACTAATAAGGGGAGCACCTTAGTTAAAGGAGACTTATAGATTTTCCTATGTATATTTTATTTCTTGAACAGGGATCCATAACCTTCTATAGAATTCTCTTAAAGAGAAGGGATCCATTACTTTCTAGAGAATTCTCTATTAGAAAGTTAATGAAGAAAAAGCCTATAAAAGGAGGCCTCTCCATCACTTGCAAGGTGTGCTTTCATCGTGGAGAAATCCCTAGACCATTGGGCTATAGTTGGAGATATCTTGTGCAGATTTGGAGCTTGAATAAGGAAATATTCAGGGCTGTAATCTTCACTTGTAAGGATGCTATTATGTTTTTTGTTTCCTCTCTTCTATGCTGGAAATTTCAGCCACTGTTATAGGGTTTATTTACTAGCATAAGAGAGTAGAGAAGTGACTCTTTTGTCCTCTTGAAGTACTTAATTTCAGATCTGGATTATGATATGTACCCGAGCTGTTATTCTAATATAAGGCTGTCTTTTAATTCATTATTCAGATACTCGAGTTATGTGATGAAACAAATACATAGTATAAGTATTATGCCATCTTTATGAGCTTGGTATGTTGGCTGAAAAGTGAATTTACAAAACTGTTATCACTAATAAAGACTGTTGTTTGGAGCATCTTTGTTGGTTAAATATTGTCTAATATCATGTTCTATTAATCCCGTAGTGCTTTGACTCCACTGCCTAAGGATTAGGCATTGATCCACTCGAATACACCACCACATATCTATTGCATATCATAAAAATTTAGATTGCTAAGTCTGAATTAGTTTTAAGGGTTATAAAGAAAGACTTTGTGATCTCATTAGGGAATCCCTCCTTGTGCCGGAGGAGAGCCGGCCTAAAATGAGAGAAGTGGCCACTAAGGTGACAGTGGGTGGCACTTCTAAGTTGCCCTAGGGTTTGTACTTGGATGATTTGGAATTATCTTTTGTGCAGATCCGGGAGGTAATAAAGCATATGTGATCTACTATTTTCTTCCCAATTTGACCCCTTTTAGCAGACATTACGAAACCCGAAAAATAGAAACTTATGTGCCCAAGTCATTTGGTCCTATAGGGCAAACTGCCATCGTGGATCAAACTGATTTATACCATTTATTCTTCAGTCATGGGTTGTACAGACTTACTTGTCACAAGTTCCTCTCCATCCTCATCATTGTAAACAATAACAGCTTCATAGCCAGCTTGTTGAGCAATGCGAACCTTCAACTCAAATGTGCATCCACCACGCTCAACTAAAAGAATTGGAGAATAATTTTCATTCATAGGACCCAAATTCCTGAGCTTCACACAAGCATTCAATGGATTTGCAACATAAAGTACACCCATAATGCCAGCTCCAGAGACACGGGGTGCTGCAGTACAAATATACAGATGAGAAAACAGATGACCTCCATTTGGACTTGCAACGTGTGAAAAGAGCACAAGAAGAGAAATGATAAACTAATCCAGATCAAATTATAAAATAACAATAACAAGAAGTGTAAAGTAAAGATTGAGCAAATATAAGGTCAAGGATTAGTTTATATTTCCCATTGTCCGAGCAGAATAGTAACATCAGATTTTTGTCTCAGCCAAAACATTTGAAAGTGACAATTTTAATTAAACAAATAAAAAATCAAAAAGTGTGTATATACTATATATAAAGAAAAAGAAGCAGATTCAAACAAAATTAAAATTCTACCATGTTGAACTGCATAGAGAACATACACAGAATGACATAAAGTAAAGCACAACTCTAAACATAAGTGTTAATATCTATATAGTTCCATGCCTTCAAAGGCATAAAACACAAGAACACCTTATTTTTTAAAAGATGGAAAAGCAGAAAGGGCACTTCAGCTACTTATTTCTGTAAGTCAACTACATATTCCTCTACAGTTAAATCAGACTGGAAGGTTAGGTGCAAGAAATGTTAGGTTAGGCTACGAGATACAAGACAAAAATTTCAGTTCCAATGTTCTTAATTTGAAACACAGTTCCATATTAAAAATGACCACTTTATATACAAAAAAATAAATATAGAGTCTAGCCAAGGCATAAATGTGTTCCAGCTTGATAGCAGACAAGTGCATATGCAAAAAGTACTATGTGTTTTTCCTTTATAAAATTAGTGTCTAAGACGGTTGAGATCCCATTTACGAAATAGATTTATATGTTAAGCTTTCCCTTTTAAACTTATTTTCAGTTTTTGCAAATATGGTCATGTTCCCAGGCCTGATTGACCAAATATAATGTCAAGGATTACATATATTTCCCATTGTCCAAGCAGAACAGTACCATCAGATTTCTGTTTCAGCCAAAACATTTGTAAGTGACAATTTTAATTGAACAAATTAAAAATCAAAAAGCACGTATACACTATATATATATATATATATATATATAAAGAAAAGGAAGCAGATTCTAAGTGTTACAACAAAATCTAACACCCCTGTATGATGTAAAAGTCCCAAGCCTCAAGGGCCTAGTCTTGTGCAACTACGGAAGGCTACCCATTGTCACCTTAGGTTGGCTCTTCTCCAACTCAAGGGGGGGCTTTCCTAAAGGTAGGATTGCTAAGGCTATGGAGTGGAGGCTCTAGGTAATGTATGAAGAGTAAGCCTTAACAAAACAAATGGTTGTAGTGAAAGTGGAATAAACGAATGGTGTGGGAAAGGAACATGAAGGAAAACCCCAAGACTAGTGCCTACCAAATCTTTGGGAAACATAATCCGTAAGGGTTATGATATTATTGTATTATTCACTTGGTACCGAATATGAAAAGACACAAGTGAATATGAACAATCATCGGGAGTCCAAGAGACCTCTTGGAAGATGAATGCAAAGGTCAAGATAATGCATCATATCAATGAGAAATACAATCCACGCTTATCTATATTTTCGTGTTCCAACAGTGGTATCAGAGCTCGTTTAGTCTTAAAGGCCTGGTAATTCCATGATAGTGTTCCGTGGGAGGCCATTGATGAGCCAATGAAGAAGCCATTGATGAGCCAATGAAGAAGAGCTGCAATAAAGAAGAAGAAACAATGCTGGAAATGCACGCAATCCAAGGAGAAGACACCATTGAAAGGGAAATTTGTTGATTTTGGAGTGCTTGCTGGTAAAATTTAGATTTATCTTTCAATATTTATCTGTTTTGAATGATTTCAGTTGCGTTGGAAATTAGATTCAAACACGCACCAAAGGGTATTTTTGTATTTCCAAGATTCATCTATGTTTTAAAGATATTCATCCCGTAAGAACCGGATTTTGTACAAGTGTAGGGTATGCAGCCATTAAAATGTAGATTGTGGCCACTATACAAAGCCAAATTAAGCATATAGCATACTGTTGGAAAGGTCTTTCAAAGATCTATCAAATCCCTTTCATTATTGATTGAAAAGATCAGTATTTAAGGAGAAAATCTTGCTGATAAAATTTGACCAAGAATGAAAAACGGTCGCTGCAAGTGAAAAATGATTTTTTCTCACAGTAGAAGCTTTTGTTTTCTGAGATAACAATTGCAAATGGAATGCCTTAGTGATTACCCAAATGGGTATCTTCTAATTTTTCGATTAACTACTTGAATAGTGAGATTGATCTCAGCAATTCACCCACAACGATCCGTCGATTATCTGCAAGCAACGTCGTGCAACTTCAAGGTCGTTCTCACTCCAACGATCGACACCAGCCATGCATTCCATTATTTTCTCATTGAAATAAGTGTGCTCAGTTTATTAGATGTCTTGAGCATTATTTTTATGGCTTTGCATATTACTTAGCACTCATGCTTGAGCTCTGTCGATTTTTTCACATCCTTTGAGAGTTAAGAAGTAAGTCTTTCAAGATTTTTGCATGGCCACCCCATAAACTAAATGTTTTAAGGAATTTAGCTGGCTAGAAAATGCATTTCAAATCTCTGTTTTGAGCTTAAGCAAGCTGAATGTAGCTTTATTGAATTTGCATTTTCAACTCTCCCTTAAACTTGATTGGAAATCATTTTTTCGACTCTCTCTTTGACATTCATTTCTAGCTCATGCCCAAACTTGAAGACTTGCATTTTCAAGAATAATTGTAACTTGCAAATAGTCTTTTTGCAAGTTGAATTACATTGTAAACGGGTGCATTTTCGGTAGAAGCCGACACCCTTCATTTGTTGAATTTGAATTGTAGAGTCTGATTGTGAAAGGGTGGAGTTGCAAGAAACCCTTTGAAGTCCAAGTCGGTTTTTAGATGGCTCAAATTGATGAACTATTAGAGTTATTGAACACTCTAATACTCTCAATCGTCGACAATGTGGCCACAATTGATAAAGCAACTCTCACTAATGTTTTTACCTGTTTACAAGATTAGCAGGACAAAATCGAATTTCACCAACTTGAATCACAACTCCAACAAGATGAAATACAATAAAAGAATCATCATTCTAAACTAGTCCTTGTTCAGAACAATTCTCTTTTTGAATTTGAGAATGATTCCTATTAGCAGTTGGCACATGAGCATCTCAATGAGCCAACTTCAGATACAAGCGCAGATGAAGTTGAAGTTGTGCATAATCAAGTTCAGTTTTCTCTTTCCAAGCCAATCATCTGACCTTAGGAAGTAATCAAGCATAGAACAGGTATCAGATATGAAAAGAAAGTCTCCTTTCATATGTCAGATTATACCAAACCGATCCAATTCCAAAGTGTTGGATTGCTTCAAGAAAGTTCACATTCACCTGCTCCAGATCAAGAGCAAATTCAGAAATGCCAACATTGTCATCGAGTTGGTCACATGGAAGATCAGTGTTTTGATCTTCATCCTTGTGAGCACTGTGGAAAGCACAATCATCCTTCGGACAGATGTTCCAAACACAACAAATCTGCAAGAGTAAAAAACCAAATCTGCAAGAGTAAAAAACCACTATGGGTGGATCACTTCTTGGCAATGGTCCTTTCTCTTTCTCCGCTTGTTCGTGTGCCATAGATATATATTCATTCTCAAGTATTCATGCATCTTGCAGTGAAAGGATTTGCACCTTCTCACCTTGTATATTATGTACATAAAATACACATAAAATAATAATAAAATATTAAATAAAATAACAACTAAATAATAAATAAATATTAATAATGAAAAGTCATGACTATTGGCTATTGGGCATCCCATACAGGGGTATATAAGCAAGCCCTCATTTCTCAATTGTATAATCCATCAACTATTCATATTTTTATCAATATATTTTATTATTACATTTTCACATACTTGGTCTATTTATTACATTGGTATCAGAGCAGATC
>JASDQU011509011.1:38509-54254 GCA_032191745.1 Picea mariana
GATTGTGAGTTACGAAATGTGCCCAGAGGGGTTCAACCTTCGCTGACCATCGCATCTCGGGACTTTGCGAGGGGAGAATGCCAAAGTTCGATACTCCAGCTCGCGAAGCCGCGAGTTGCGAGAGGCGTTAGTACTTGGGCTCTAGCCGATGGATACATGCAGAGAGCGCTGACCAGAAAGGGGGCCCAACCCGTATCGCCATCTCGGGGATCGGGAGTTTATAAAAGGGAGATGAGGGTCTTCGACCCACAAACTCGTGAATCGCGAAAGGAAAAAAAATTTTAAAGTTGGGCCCACAGTATCAGGGGGCAGTCTCAGCCGTCCATTTGAAGCGGACACCTGGCGCGCGATTAGGCTCCCCGCCTGTTCACCCATCGTGATTTCGAAGCGCAAGAAGCAGCTCCCTCATATTCTCAATGCACGAAGTGACGAGAGTTTCCAGGACCCGGGCCTACACCATCACCGAAGTGCGTTCAAAACCATCAAATCTAGAGGGGCACGTGGCGCCAGATTAAGCCGCCTCGGCGTTTCACTCATCGCGATTTCAAGAAGCAAGAACTAACTCTTTCCAATTTGCGAACACCGAGGGTGCCTTGGGGATAAGCACGTGGTCACAGCCCGTGGTCACTTGTGAAAGAAAAGAGCTGCTCAGGAAGGGTCGAAGGCATCGTGTATGTTCACAGAAGGAATTACCGCGATCTCCAAGTGCCATTTGATCCGACCTCGGTCCTGGTTTTCGCTTGGAATAAATGAAGGTGAGAAAGGGTGGTTGAAACCTCTCCTCATTCATTAAATGTGAGGAATGGAGGGTCTGGCAAGTGGACTGCTCGAGAGGGTCCTGTGTACCTATTTTTCCAGAGAAGCCATGCTGGGTTCTCGACTAGCCGGAGGAGGTCTGCACACGCTAACTCGGCATTTACTGGTTCAGCTACTCCTCCCCTGCAAAGGCCATGCGAAGTTAAGGAGACGTCTAACAAAGGACTTCTGCCCGAAGATTGATTGAAGAGACGCTATGCCTTGAAGGGAGAGCGCGCCTCTGTTGGGAAAATCTGCCCAAGTATATGTACTCAGTTTTTGCATTTTTGAAGGGATGGATGGTAGAGCGAACCTCCCGATTGTAAAGTTTTAGCACAGAATCTAGTTCTCTGGTTATGTATTGGTATGTAAGATTTCTTGTTTAATGACATACAATATTCTCACTCCATCTGGTTTTCATCTTATGCTAAGAGAGTTCGTGATCAACTGATTCGCACCAATTATGGAAATTATGTTGTGATAAAGGATTTATTGTGGCATTGTTGTTTTCTCTGGTTTTCTGTGTTTGAATGTAAGAAGATCTCACGTTTAGATGCCTTCTTCTACAGTCTGTTAGGAACCTGATGTTTACGACAGACCTCTGCTTTTCTCTTATACAAGTCTTCCCCCTATTCACCCTTACTACAACTCACTGTCTGAAGTTATCTAAGACCTCACTTTCCCATGCAAGCCTGGCCTAGTTTCGGAGTTAAAACCACATCATTTTGAGTTAACCTCCATTCGATCACCCCATTAAAACAAATCGTGACATAAACTAATGGGCGTCAGGATTTGCTCCTGCTGCAATCCAGGGGTGACTTTTGTCGCCAACATTTCTGGCGCCATTGCTGGGGACGAAGTTGAAAATTTTCCTCGGGATTGAACGACATTGAGCCTCTGATTCTGAAGGTGCATTGGGTATCAAAGCCTTTGAATATTTCTACTGTGCACCTGGTGGCTCCATTGTGACGACTCCACTGTGGCAAACCTGTCGATTTAATTGTGGCTTTCATAGGTAGACACACGTGGTCTCATCCACAACTGCCTCTAACTACACCTGAAACTGATCCAGAGGTGGTTCTCAGGAAAGGAAAGGCCCCTGAAGAATAAAATTTCACCGTCGAACCAGGTAATCCACCATCTCCTTCTGTAGAAACTCCATTTTCTCCTCCTCAGTTTCTTAATAGACCTCTTTCTGAGGTTTCTCGTTTCCTGAATTTTGGGAGTGTTCCTGCTGAGTTTTCCCCCCATGGTCTGGGATTGGAGGGAGAAATACTTATCACTCCCCTCTCCGTTGAAGCTGTACCTTGGCGTAGACTCAGGACTACAGAATATTTTCCCACTCCTATATTTACTACTCCTGTGCAAAGAGGAGCACCTACTGACTTGAGCTCGTTAGCCTTCTCCTTAAATCCCCTCTTGTTTCCCACTCCACTTCGAGACTCATTCCCAGTAGCCCCTTCACGAACTCATTCCCCTCCAAGCTCTCCTCCACCTAATATCCCCATGGCTGGTGCTAATCCCCCTCTAAATAGAATGGACGCCATAGTCACTTCTAGATATCATCCCTTAATCCTACCCCATCCTATGAATCCTCTCCCTGCTGGAGACTACTTGAAGTATATGCCCAAGTTTACTGGGGAAGGGGACATAACTGTTGAAGAGCATCTGGCGGCTTTTTACAGTTATGCAGACAACCTGAACATTGAAAATGAGGATGTCTGGATGAGAGTCTTCGTCCAGAGCCTAGATGGCGAGGTGAGGAAATGGTTCAGAGGATTGGCCCCCGGAGCTATTGCTGGGATCGAAGCCCTGGATAGTGCTTTCCTGAGGTAGTGGGCCGATAGGAAAGATTTTATGTACTACATGACAGAGTTCGGGTCTTTGAAGAAAATGGAAGGAGAGTCTATCTATGACTTCTCCAAAAGATTTAATAAGATGTATAATAAAATTCCTGCTGAAATAAAGCCCTCAGAAGCCTCGGCCAAAATTTCTTATGCTAGTGCGTTTGGCCCCGATTTCTGTCTTTTGTTGAGAGAAAGAAGAGCCACCTCCTTAGCTCAAATGAAATATGTGGCCATAGAGGTGGAATCCAATGTGTTAGTAGCTGACAGACTGAGGAACAAGGCCGATGCAGACAGAAGAAAGGGAAGATCGGAAACCTCAACTTCTGGATCATTGGTGCCCCACCCTCAAGTGGATGAACTGACCAATATGGTGAAGTCTCTGTCTGCAGAGATGGAGAGAATAAAAGTCGAGGGAAGGCAAGCATACAATGGCCCTCATAACGCTGAAAACAAAGGAGGTTTCAGGAGGCCGAACAATTTTACTCCCCCGAATGTGCAAAGAGAGAGGGGAAGAGACAGAGAAGACCAGAAAATTCAGGCCCCTTTCCAAAACAATTTTGTGGCCGAGGGGGAAGAAGGGGAAACAGATGAGCTTGATCCTGAAATCCGCTTCTTCGGAGACCCTCCTCCTTTTCCTCATCTCACTCAATCAAAATACGATGAGTCTCTCATGGACAGTCAGCTAAATGAACTGAGCAAGGGAGACAAGACTAGTGGCGGCCAAGGCAGGTATGATCTGAGGTCCAAGAAAAATACTATAGTGCCTGATGTTCCCCAAGTAGTCTACTAGAACAGAGAAACTTGCTAATGAAGTAGCATACGGTCACAGAGGTAAGAAGCCTCGACCCCTCTCTCCCATAGTTCAGAATCATGCTCTCGAAATAAGAGAAATCCATAATCTTACACCTTCTTTTAATTTCGAGCATGAAATTCAAAAAATCAGAATCCCTGTGCCCCTAACTGAGTTGTTAAACATGAAGGGTTCAAGAAATGCTTATCTGAGCTTCTACAGTCTGAGATCTCATGCCTTCCCACAGACTCCATTAATATACAAGATGAAAAGCCTGCATTTATCCTAGGTCCTATGGTAGAAGATAGGAATGACTCATCCCCTCCCTTCTACACCTCCTTGAACATACATGACAAGGTACTGCACAACTATTTGATGGATTCCAGGGCTTCTCACAACCTCATGCCCAAAACTGTCATGAAAGAAATAGGACTAGAAGTCACCTGAGCCTATCATGACCTCTATTCCTTTGACTCCAGGAAAGTTCAATGTCTCGGGGTTATCAAAGACTTGGTCGTGACCTTGTTTCAGTTGCCTATGAAAAGTGTGGTCATGGATATTGTAGTGGCTGATGTCCCCCCCAAGTTCGGTATGTTGTTACCAAGATCTTGGATAAAAATATTGGGGGGAACCTTGCAGATGGACCTCACATATGTTACTATCCCATTGTTTGGAGGAGAGCATAGAAGACTATACAGAAAAGCCCAACTGGCCTATATAATCAGTGATGAAGCCAATCCTACCAACCATCCCATTTTCGCCTTGGACACTGATTTAGGTTCCAGTTTACTGCAACTCACTCATGCTCCCGAGCCTCCTCTTGAAATCAGAAAGAAGCCCACCACTCCTCGTGAACTTTCTCCCTCCATCACCCCCATTTGGAAAATGTTTTTTGATGGAGCCTGTTCCAGGGAAGGCGTTGGTGCTGGGGTGTTTTTTGTGTCACCTACCCAGGAAACCGTTTCTCTGTCATACAAATTAGAATTTGAAACCACCAACAATGTGGCAGAGTATGAAGCCCTTGTTCTAGGATTAAGATCTGCAAGGGAAATGGGAATTCAGGACATAGCAGTATTCAGAGATGCAGAGTTGGTGGTCCAACAGATCAGAAGCGCTTATCAGGCTAAGCACCCTCGACTCAGAAATTACAGGAATGAAGCATGGGACCTAATTGAAAATTTCTTCTCAGCCTTCAATATATCTTTTATTCCAAGGGAGGATAATGATGTGGCCGATTCTTTAGCTGTCTCGGCCAGTTTGCTCAAAGTTCCTCTGCCGCCTATGGTCAACTCTGATGTTGAAATAAAATATAGGCCCTTTGTACCAGACAATGTCAAGCATTGGAAGGTATTCAAAGATGATCTGGAAATCGAGAAATTTCTCCAATCTGTTGATGAATTTTCTACATTGCACATTGATCAGGATCCTGATACAGAAGATAACCCTCACCCTGAGGTGTTTTTAAATAAAATTGCTAACCACCAGATCATTCAGCTACCTAGCAATCACATTCCAAGGGGACTAATTCCTTTAGAAAGATTGTTCGATGGGAATGATGTGGTTGTAAAGGATAGGATTTCAGATGAAGATGTTGATACAGCCGAGTGCAACACTGGTACACAGGAGGAGCCTAAATTTGTCAAGCTTTCAAGGAGTTTGACCACAGAGCAGAGGGCCGAATATATTGAGTTGCTGAGGGAGTTTGCTGATGTGTTTGCATGGACCTACGAAGACCTCAAGACATATGACACATCTGTCATTGAACACAAGATCCCACTGAAGGAAGAGGCTAAGCCATTCAGGCAGAAGCTAAGATAGATAAACCCCATGTTGTTGCATGTCATGGAGAAAGAAGTGAAGAAGTTGTTAGAGGCCCAGATCATCATCCCCTTGAGATATTCCGATTGGGTGGCCAATTTGGTTCCGGTAAGGAAGAAAAGTGGAGAAATTAGGCTTTGTGTCGACTTTAGGAACCTGAACAGGAGCTCAAAGAAAGACAATTATCCCCTGCCCAACATGGAGAACATATTGCAGAGGGTAACAAGTGCATCTAGGATGTCCATGATCAATGATTTTTCTGGCTATAATCAGATATCGGTCATGCCTGAAGACAGAGAAAAGACAGCCTTCACCACCCCTTGGGGCACATTCATGTATGCCAAGATGCCATTTGGACTGATGAATGCAGGAGTGACATTTCAGCGAGCCATGGACATAGCCTTCATCGGGGAGAAATATAGGTTTGTGGTGATCTATCTGGATGACATAATAGTTTTCTCCAAGTCTGAAAAAGAGCACTGTTGTCACCTGAGAAAGGTTTTTTCGAAGTGTCGAAGGTTCGGCCTTTCCCTAAATCCCAAGAAATATTTATTTGCTATGGAGGAGGGGAATTTTTTAGGCCATATAGTATCAGTGGAAGGAGTGAGGATTGATCCTAGCAGAGTGGAGGCAATTCAGACCCTATCACTTCCCAGATCTAAAAAGGAAGTTCAGGCCTTTTTGGGGAAGATTAATTTTTTGAGGAGATTCATCTCGAATTTCGCTGAGCTGGTGAAACACATCACAGCGATGCTCAAGAAGGGAAATGAAGTGAAATGGACCGCTGAACCCAGGGAATATTTTGTCCAAATAAAAAAATCATTGACTGAGGCACATGTGCTGATTAGTCCTGACTATTCCAAAGATTTCCTAATCTTCTCTTTCACCTCTTTTGATACAGTAGCGGCAGTCTTGTTGCAGAGAAATGAGGACGGGCGAGAGCAGCCCATTGCCTTCTTCAACAAGGCGTTAAGAGATGCAAAGGTCAGGTATGAAATCATGGAGAAACAGGCCTATGCCTTAGTAAAAGCTCTCAAATATTTCAGGGTCTATGTCCTACACTCAAAGGTGATTGCATACATTCCTTCAGCCTCTGTGAAGGACATCATTGTACAGCCCGACATTGATGGGAAGAGGAGTAAATGGATAGCCAAGATCCTGGAATTTGACCTGGAAATAAGGCCTACCAAATTGATCAAAGGTCAAGGCTTAGCCAAGTTGCTGGTTGAAGCCAATTGCCAAGCTTTGGGGGTAAGTTTTATGAATGAAATCTCAAGAATTCAACGGGGTCAGCTGTCTGAAATAGACCCTCAAAGAGAACCCTTATTGTCTTGATGTCCTTGGTATAAGGATGTCATATATTTTCTGCAAGAATTGCGGCCTCCGGACGGCCTGTAAAGAAACAAAGAAAGAGCTCTGAAGCTCAAGGCAGTCAAGTACTTCTTATCGATCAAATTTTATATTGGAAAGACCCCATGGGAGTACTTTTAAAATGCATGGATCCACAAGAGGCCGACGTAATCATGGTTGAATTTCACAGCGGCCTATGTGGGGGGCACCATTCCTGCAAGACCACAGCCCACAAAATTCTCAGAGCTGGGTACTACTGGCCCACCTTGTTCATCGATGTTCATAAAGGAGTTAGAGCCTGTATCTCATGCCAAATATTTTCAGGAAAACAGCAGCTCAAGTCTCTGCCTTTACAGCCTGTAGTTGTTTCGGGACCTTTCCAACAATGGGGCCTAGATTTTATTGGAGAAATCCACCCGACTTCCAGTGGGCAGCACAGATGGATCCTAACCTCCATGGATTTATTTACTAAGTGGATTGAAGCTATCCCCACCAGGAGTACTTCCCACAAGGTAATCATTGGATTCCTGGAAGACCTCGTCGTAAGGTTCGGCTACCCAAGAAAGATCGTTACAGATAATGCAACCTCATTCAAGGCTGAACCACTGGTTAAGTTATGTGAGCAATTCAGAATCAAGTTGATTCACTCCACTCCATACTATCCCCAGGGAAATGGTTTAGCAGAATCCTCCAATAAAAGTCTCATAAGGATCATCAAAATATTATTGGAGGACAACAAAAGGGCTTGGAATTCAAAGCTGAAATTCGCTCTATGGGTTGATCGGGGGACTACAAAGATATCTATAGGCATCTCCCCTTTCCAGTTAGTATACGGAGTAGAAGTTGTCTTCCCTTTTCAGTTGGCCATTCCCATAGCGAAATTCTTCCAGGATTATCAAGAGAAGCCTAATGACATGGTCAGAAGGATTCACCAACTGGTAGAAGTCTAGAAGGTCAGAGAGCAGGTGATGATCAGAGTTCAGGACCACCAGCAAAGGATCAAGCAGGTTTTTGATAAGAAATCCAGGAAGGAGGAGTTCCAGGTAGGAGACCTGGTACTGAAATGGGATGCTCCTAAACAAGACAAGGGCAAGCACGACAAATTTGAAGCCCTGTGGATAGGGCCCTTCAAAATCTCAGAGGTTTTCTCGAATAACACATATCGGCTACAGGATTTGGAGGGTGAAGAAGTTTTCAGCAGCCCAGTAAATGGGCATTTTCTTAAAAAGTGTTTTGTCTGAGCCCTCTGTGGCTCCTGTGTTTTGTAAATATTGTCTTTTCTGTTCTTCATTTTTACTTTTATTGTTTCGGCTTAGTAAATGACTACATAGCCCAACAACAAGGCACTGGAACTACAAAATGAGTCCTTAGAGCATCACAGGGACGACTCTATCCCCCATGGAGCCTAATTTTAGTAACATTTTTCGTCCGAGGCACAAGAGTATTCAGGTTTGCAAATGGCGCAAGGAGGACTGGGCGCAGCTCATAGAAGAAATCTATTTCAGGCTTAAATCAAGCGAGCGGGCACTTCATTCTTCTGCGGCAAGAATTCATCGACAGAGCAGAGCAGCAGTTGATGGGTTGTTGCAGCTAACCGATTCGTGCTAAGTATGGCGCAAAAGGGTTTTCAAGGGGCATAAATCATGATCAGTACAAGCGCAGTAGTTATTTCTCGAACTCGGGGTTCATAAGTTCGAAGGGTGGACTATGTCTTTTAGTTGCGAGAGATTGCGAGTTACGAAAAGTGCCCAGAGGGAGTCAACCTTCGCTGACCATCGCATCTCAGAACTTCACGAGGGGAGAATGCCAAAGTTTGATACTCCAGCTCGTGAAGCCGCGAGTTGTGAGAGGCGTTAGTACTTGGGCTCTAGCCGATACTTGGGCTCTAGCCGACGGTTACATGCAGAGAGCGGTGACCAGAAAGGGGGCCCAACCCGTATCGCCATCTCGGGGATCGGGAGTTTAGAAAAGGGAGCCGAGGGTCTTCAACCCACGAACTCGTGAATCGTGAAAGGGAAAAAAAATTTAAAGTTGGGCCCACAATATCAGGGGGCAGTGTCAGCCGTCCATTTGAAGCAGACACCTACCGCGCGATTAGGCTCCCCGCCTGTTCTCCCATCGCGATTTCAAAGTGCAAGAAGCAGCTCCCTCATATTCCTGATGCGCAAAGTGATGAGAGTTTCCAGGACCTGGGCCTACACCATCACCGAAGTGCGTTCAGAACCGTCAGATCTAGAGGGATGCGTGGCGCCAGATTAAGCCGCCTCGGCGTTTCGCTCATCACGATTTCAAGAAGCAAGAACTAACTCCTTCCCATTTGCGAACGCTGAGGACACCTTGGGGATAAGCACGTGGTCACTTGTGAAAGAAAAGAGTTTCTCAGGAAGGGCCAAAGGCATCGTGTATGTTCACAGAAGGAATTACCGCGATCTCCAAGTGCCATTTGATCCGACGTCGGTCTTGGTTTTCGCTTGGAATTAATAAAGGCGAGAAAGGGTGGTTGAAACCTCTCCTCATTCATTAAATGCGAGGAATGGAGGGTTTGGCAAGTGGACTGCTCGAGAGGGTCCTGTGTACCTATTTTTCCAGAGAAGCCATCCCGGATTCTCGACTAGCTGGAGGAGGTCTGCACACGCTAACTCGGCATTTACTGGTTCAGCTACTCCTCCCCTGCAAAGGCCATGCAAAGTTAAGGAGACGTCTGATGAAGGAATTATGCCCGAAGATTCATTGAAGAGACGCTACGCCTTGAAGGGTGAGCGCGCCTCTGTTGGGCAAATCTGCCCAAGTATATGTACTCAGTTTTTGCATTTTTGAAGGGATGGATGGTAGAGCGAAGCTCCCGATTGTAAAGTTTTAGCACAGACTCTAGTTCTCTGGTTATGTATTGGTATGTAAGATTTCTTGTTTAATGATAGACAGTCTTCTCACTCCATCTGGTTTTCATCTTATGCTAAGAGAGTTCGTGATCGAATGATTCGCACGAATTATGGCAATTATGTTGTGATAAAGGATTTATTGTGGGATTGTTGTTTTCACTGGTTTTCTGCGTTTGAATGTAAGAAGATCTCGTGTTTAGATGCCTTCTTCTATAGTCTATTAGGAACCTGATGTTTACAACAGACCTCTGCTTTTCTCTTATATAATTCTTCCCACTATTCACCCTTACTACAACTCACTGTCTGAAGTTATCTAAGACCTCACTTGCCCATGCATGCCTGGCCTAGTTTCGGAGTTAGAACCACATTGTTTTGAGTTAACTTCCATTCAATCACCCCATTAAAACAAATCGTGACATAAACTAATGGGCGTCGGCCTCTACTCCTGCTGCAATCCAGGGGTGACTTCCGTCGCCAACATGTCCATATGCCATGAAACTATCCTTGACTTTGCTAATTAACTGTACACAATGTTGACCCATCTACTACAATTGATCACAACATATTCCTTGTTGCTCAATATGTCTATTTAATCTTCAAATCAAACTCTGCATGTTTGAAATAATTTGTACTAAATATATCCCTCTCTGAATACATGCCTGGACTCATGAATCTTTTCCTAAAAAGTGTGTCACTGATATTCTCCATAATTTTTCAGTCGATACCTGCATGGTATTGTATTATGAAAGCTACTCCTCAAACAATTAAATTGTCACAAGACATTTTTCACTTATGTCATCAAGCCATTCTGAAACTACTTTCCCAAAATATTCAAAAACTTTAGACTACTCAAAAAATAGGTCTCTGATCCATAGAGTTATTTCTTAGACTCCCCCTATTCAATATTCATATTTAGTGGGAGTCTCCAAGTCGAATGGCTCAGAAAAATATCCTCTCTGATGTGCAGTAATCTTTCTCTTCTATCATCTGAATTATGACATCTTCCTCTTCATCATTTTCTTGAATTTTGACATCTTCCACTTTGCCTATAGACTTATCATAATCTTGTACTACTACAAATCCTGAGAGTATGATTTCTAGGACCTGTTCTTCATTTACCTACTCTTTACTCACTTGTTTTTTCTTTCTTTTCCAAACCTTCTTTCATCCGATATTAGTGTTTTATTTCATGGAGGTATCTATCATGCTTCTACAATCACAAGCTATATGTCCATAGTTATGATATTATATCATTCAATATTGTGTAAGGAAACATATACATTTCTTGCTTGACCATTTCTTCGATAAGATCTGCAATCTACTACTGTGTGTCCAAAGTTAGTACAATTAAAACAATGACCATAAAAGAAATTTTGATACCTAGGAATGAATGATCTTCTTTGTGATGTAGTCCTTCTGAATTCATGCGTTGCCTAATTGTGATCTTCTCTTCTGTTGTTTCCTTCATTATGATCGATGCTTCTTTGATACCTAAAAGTGGAGGGTCTTCTTTGATATTTGTCGCAAATAATCTTCTTCTTGTGTTTTCTTCATTTATGGAATGTTCTCCTTTGAGGGTTTGCATTCTTCCTTCTTAATAGAGTCTTTGATGACTTATGCATAACTCTTATCCTTCTCTTCATTATTCCTTTCAATTATCCTGTAACATTTCTCTTCATATTTCTTTACTGATGATATGGAGTTTCCTCTCTCTTCAATATTCTTGCAGAGCTTGACAACTTTAAATCTTAATTTAACAACTTCTTCTTCAAGCTTCTCGCATTCTCCTTCTTTATTCATCATCCAAATATTCATGACTTCTTCCTTTCTCTTTGCTTCTTCAAGTTGGGTCTTCAAAGAGGCAATTTCTTCTTGAAGTCTTCTTTCTTGTTGATTGAATTCTGCTTTAAGCTTATTTAAGTCCTCGGATCTTTCCTTGAGATGGCTAGTGAAAATATTTTCTATATTTTTTGCTTCCTTTATTTGTGCTACTATTTTGGCTTCCAAAAATTGTTTTTCTTCCGACTGACTATTGCATGATTCTTCAATCCTTATGGCTTCTTCTATTTGGAATTTTAGGTTTGTAATCATCTGTTGGACTTCTTCAGCGTTAGGATTTTGAGACCCATTCTTTAGCTCGATCAATTCTTCCTTGAGTGACTTGTTCTTCCTTCTTTATTTTGTCAAAACGTCTAAAGAACTGATTAATTATGCTTCAAGGTTTACTATGCCTTCTTCACAATATTCTTCTTCTAAATATGTCTGACATGAAGAGAATATTTCTTCTTGTTCTGCTTTAGCATCTTCTTTATTTTTATTAGCATGTTCTGGATCTTTGATAGAATGGGATTCCTTAAAGTATTTAAATTATGTAGATTATCCCAAATTTCTTTGGCTAATGAACATTTTCCCACTTTGTCTTTAACTAAATCACATAATCCTTCCTGAATGAAATTCATTGCTATTTTGTTGTTCCTTTTCAATTCCTTCTTGGCCACAGTCTTTAGAGGTTTATTTGTAGTAGTGTATCCTAACAAAACCGATTTTCAAACATCATACCCATGTGTCTATAAAAATACTTTCATCATGTTGCTCCATATCTCATAGCTCAGACCAATCTGACCATCAAATATTGGTGCTCCATTTACTGTGCGTTTCATGAATCCTGACGTTCCATTATTTGTGGAATCTATTGTCTACCTTCTAGTGGCTAAATTGTTTTCTTGAAGGACCTACTCTGATACCAATTGTTGGAATACTGAGAGGGGGGGATGAATCAGTATGAGCACTTTTTACCACTTTCAATCATAGTATATATAAAATTCAACTTTATAAACAGTATTCAATAGTTTATCACTTATGCATTCAGTATATCATTGCATCATAAATAGTACCAATCAACAATACCACATCAAATACACAGTACACCATAATTTATGTGTAAAGCCAAATAGGAGAAAGCCACGAAATGATTTCTTATATATATCAAGAATACATTCATAGGATACACCAAATTCCAAATTCTTCAACACCAAATGGAAGGAGGCAATAACCCCCTAATTGACAGGAACCAACTTGAAGGAAGCTAAAACTCCCTGAATTCTCCAGCTACAACTAGAAGAGGCTACAACCCCCTGATTTACAAGAACCAACCTGAAGGAATCTCCAACTCCCTATGTTATCCGACACCAACCGGAAGGAGGCTACAAGTCCCTGATTTACAGGAACTCCCTGATTTACAGGAACCAACTTGAAGGAAGCTCCAACTCCCTGAGTTCTCCAACAACAACTGGAAGGAGGCTACAACCCCCTTTCCTTGCCTCATTGTGTCACCTTCAATTATAAGTGTAGACTCATTGTCACTACCACTGATCAACCTGTAACTTACATTGTACTTGATACATCAACCTGTCACTGTCACATCAACATGTAATTGATGATCAATAAATCATCCAACATGTCACTATCTCTTTCATTGTCTCTGTCACTGGTATACTACCATCAACCAACTGTAACCAGATCCAAAACCTTCACCAAACCATGTACATCAACCATCAACCATGTACATCAACCATCAACCATGTACATCAATCATCAACCATGTACCAAAACCTATACCATAGCACGTACATAAACCATGTACATCAACATTTACCATACCATGTACATCAACCTATACCATACCATGTACATAAACCATGTACCAAACTTGTACCATACCATGTACATCAACCATCACCATTAAATGCCTCAAGCATGTTCCACAATATCCAATGCATGTACCTCAAACATGTGCCATAACATCATCAAGATGTGCCTCAAACATGCATCAATGTCACCAGGAAATGCACATCATACATGTTCCAAGAATATGCCTCACACCATGCACCAAGATGTACTTCAAGCATATACCAATGCCTCAACAAGATACCAAAATCATGACCATAACATCCCCAACATGTAACCAAAATGTACCTCAAACCATGTGCCAACAACCATAAATTATATACAAAAACATAACATCAAACATGTGTCGTATCACTCATGATAATCCTCAAGCACAAACCAAATTCCAAGTAACCAAGATGTGCCTCAAGGCATATACCAAAACTCACATAGACATGCCTCAAGCATGTGACAACCTTCCAAGATGAAAACTTTAAAGCACATAGAATAACGTAACTTTAGACCTGTAGTTGACCTTATACATGAGATTTCATACATGTATCTCTTCCTTACCTAAACAACCTGGCACTAGCATCCTCCTTTAGATCTAGTTTAGCCTCGTAGGACTAACCCATGCATCATGTAGGGCCTCGCAGGACAAGTTTCGCACAACACGCGAGGGTGCCACCCAGGACACTAGTAGCCTGACCCGCAGGGGTCATCCAAATTAGGGTTTTACAGAAAACCCTCACTCTCCTCTGTAATCCCAAAACTTTCTCACTTCTAACTCTTTCACTTCCTCATATATGTTGTTCATATTCTCCAATAGATCACTTGCTCACTTAGAATATATTCAATAAACTTGTATAAGTGAATGTAAAAATGAGAGTTTCTCGTGGTGTATTTATACTTTTCCAAGTGACTTCTTTCCTTAACTTTAGGGGAAACCTGTGTTTTCTTGTTACAACTACTTTACCCTTTAGTTAATGACTTGTAATTAGTTAGGGGCTTCTTATCCATTCTTTGGGACTTCCAACTTCATGACCTCATAACTCCTCAACTGTGAAGAACTACGTGAGGTACCACCTCCCATTGGAAACGGCATGATGAGGACTATCCATATATGAGTGTTCTATCTGCAATTACACTATCCTTATTCCTCAAACAACTTCAGGATTCATGACCACACTTATGGGGATTCTTGTAGACTTCTTCAAATGCACCCATCACATATGTTGACATCAATGACAACCACATTTGTTGATATCAATGAAAACGAACTATCCAACAACATCAATCAAAACCAAATATCCAACAAGTATGAACCAACGTGGATATGCATAGATCGTTCCAAGGGAGGCATCATTGTACTAAATTGAAATTTGAAAGGACATATGAGAGCACAATCTGTTAATTCATGAAAGAACATCTCACTCCGAGAATGGTCCACAAGTAAATTCCTCCCAACATCTCTATTTTCACAAAGAGATAACATACCTTGGGTGGTTAAATCACATTACCCATTATAAGATTAAAAAACATGTGTCAACAATAGATCACAAAAGTCTTCAGGCCACATTAGTGATCTTTTATTTTTGGCACGTAGGCAATCTTTATTATTAATTTGAAGTAAGTTGAGTAGAATATGTAGATATACAAATAGTAACAACCATGGCATTTCGGCATCAACAACATATTTGTAAAGCATCAACATGGAGAATATTTATTAAAATCTAACTTTATCTTATTGCACATTACATGTATTATTTTTAAATCTAGCATGCTTAACTTTTTATATCTTGTAGTGCAACTTCTTTAGGGCTTCTCCAAGACTGCATCTTAGTGCTCAACAAAAAAAATTATGAACTTGCATAGATTCCTTATCTTACTATCTTTTTCAACTTTTTGTTCAGGCTTGTTGTGCAGTAGCTACCAACATCCATGAGCACTCAAAAGAGAGCAGCATCAACAAACTTCTCGACCAAATATATCATGTCCCGGCTCAAGTCAAATGGCAACAGAACCAAAGTGTTGTAGTCTACAAAATCAAAGTATTCATTCAAGAGGAGAATACATTAGGAAAAACACATCAATACACACACGATACTCAATAAGTATTTGTGGGAAGGTTAACCAACCGCCTTTTGATTCCATCTTCATGAGTATATATACATAGGATAAATGGTTGGAGCAATTTAACCCACTCCAAATAATCATGTGTTTATGCATTATCCCTTTATTACATATATATTTACTTAATTCCTTATGCCTAATGTATGATATATGATGAATATTACAAGGGCCATGAGGCCTCCCAACATGTACACCAAAATCTCTCGTCCATCTCTTCCAAATTTCAAGGTCTGAAATGTCCTATAAAAAACATTATCACGGAAATGCCAAGATGACCTGAAACTGATTTTGCAATTCAATCTTTGCTAATCCATTTTTCACACACATACTTTCTCTCAATGCTTTCTCTTTTTATACTTTTTCATAACCCTTTATGAAGAGACATGTCCATTAATTAAATAATAATTTTTTAATACCATGGGAAAATATCCCAAACCCATGGGTTTGAAACCACCATTTCACTTTTT
>JASDQU011509012.1:2078-18533 GCA_032191745.1 Picea mariana
AGCTTTGTCATTGAATTGCTTGATACTCCATACAACTTTGCATAAAAACCAGTGTTCGTCAGGATCTTCAGATCCATCTCCTCTAAAGATAGGTAACCTCATTTCATCTGCCATAGATCTTCCTAGGTTTCTTGACTGAGTGTGTACTGAACTATTGGTAACAGTGCTCTGATAACTCTGACTACTCTGGTTACTTAATGATGCTAAAACAATAGGAGGAGTAACGGTACTTACTTCCATAGTAGGCGCAGTTCCTGAAGTTTCTGAGTCTTCTCGACGAGGTTCTTCAGTCTTCTCTTTCCTTTCCCTAGTGGACTCTGAATGTTCCTCATTTAGTAACTCTTCTTCTTCTCCTTTGTAGAACCCTTTGTCCTGTGCCAGTGGTTCGTGGCTCTGCTCAAACAAGTTTACCAGAGGAACCTCTATGAAGGTTCTCCCACTGCGCGTATGTCCAACCTCTGTGTGGTTGTCCCTGTCTGAGTTTTTAAACATTAGCACTTCAATCCAACCAATTATTGTATCTTTAAGATGTTATTCTCATGCAATATTATCTTGATCTTCAACTTCAAAAAGTGTAAAAATTTTCCTCTAGGTCCTTTAAAGAAATACCTCTCTACTTGGCTATATGACTCTACTCTGTCAATAGAAAACTTGGTAATGTACCCTCCGATAGTACTAGAAACTAGTGATCTACTGCTCTTGACATAATGTTATCAACTCTCTTTACCTTCTTGATCAATGCTAACATCCAAACCACAGGTGGTATAGGCCTGATCTCGAATTGGGTATCTGCTAATCTAGCTAACCACTCGTATAACTTCTTATGAATTCCTCCAAAGAAAATCTCATGTATGTCGGTGAAGATGTACCTTCCCAACTAGTCTTCAGTACTAAGATTAGGGTTCTTGTTCTAAGCTTCAATGAAGTCCTTTTCTTGTTTTTCTATCCACTTATGAATCTCTGTCTTCGATGGAAACCACCTTGAAATTCCCTCAAGAAGATCCCAATCCCAACAACGAAACCATTTTTTGGCACAGGGCAGACCCAGGGTTCAAATCTAACAGTGCACTAAAAATCCCTAACTACTGGCCCTTTCGGCAACACCCATGGAGCAGATGTAGTCTCACCCAAAGTAGCAAAAGGGGGTTGCAGGACACAGGTGTCTACAACCAGAGGAAATTCAAAGTGGGTCCAAAACAACAAAACACAATGATCTAGTTATTCTTTATCTCCCTTAAGCCTACTGCGCAAGTTATACCTCATATCTAACAAAATGATACAATAACAGTATATCATAAAGCAAAGAACACATCATCAATCCCACAAAACAACAAGATATACGTGGTTCACCCTCTCCCTAGGGCTATGTCCACATAACTATGTTTCTTGATATTATATGAAAATATAAAGTTCTATCTGTGAACTTAGCTTGCAGATCTCTCTCTCTTTCTCTTATTCTCTCCCCTCCCTGCGCACCCAGCTGCAGGGTTGATCTTCGTACCCAGCTGAAGATATTACAATACAAGAATATTCTCGCAACACACTACTTTCCTCACACAACAATAATAATCACTCAACATCAACAACACAATCCACTTTTAACGAACCCTCCCAGGTCTTCTAGAACTTTATTTATACATTACAATGACTCTGAGACAACCTTAGACTGAATCATAAGTGTCAAAAACATAAATTCAAAAACCCTATGTGTCTAAAACCCTAGGTCCACTTGACCCGTAATTTAAGGGCTTTGCTAGCCTGTATTTCCTTCTTTCTCACACGGTGCTCCAAAGCATCCGTCGGTGGATTTTCCCGCTTGCTGAGTTGTCCATGATCCATTTCCTTGCTGATCTATCTTCCTCGATATTTTTCATTCAATGACTCATTTTCTCTTACTTTGCTCCTTCTTTTCTACTTCTTTGACCACTTCGACCCAATCTCAGTCAATGTGCCTTCCTCGCAGTTCATATTTCACCTTTCTTCCTTAATCCTCACTTTATTCTATAACCAAGGGACAACACATGGCATGAGCAAGGTGACATGGAAAATTTCATAATTGACACATGGCAAGTTGCATAGGTGACACGTTGCAGAGTTCTGTGTGGACACTTGGCAGCTGACTGGTTTCCACATGGACTAATCCCATGGCTACACATGACATGTTGGGATTGGTAAGATTTGAACAAGTCAAAAGTTGATCTATATGTCCAACTTAGGATTCAAACTCAAGACCTCTTCATGCACTAACAACTTCAACCAAATCCGCTAACCATTATGGCATTTCATTACTTTTTGAATGGGATAGCATGAATTTCGGGTTTTGTTCTAAAGTATAGTAACAATCCCTTTAAAAAGAGGCCAACCAAGCCACGTCACAGAGTCAACGCATAAACCAAAAGATATGGAAAGTTGTTAAATTTTAAGGAGTTATTATTATATGGTTTTTTTTATTACCATAAAAGGGGACAAATCCCATTTAAAAGGGGCAGGGATATTATATTAAAAGGATATGGAACAGATCCCATGTTATGTGATAAGCCATAATATATGGCTAGTCAAATACCTTTTCAAAAGGAAACAAACAAATATTATATGCCAAAAGTGGGTTTTATATGGTTATAATCCTTACTAAAAGGTGCACACCCCATTATGTAAGCTAGGTGGGTTAAAAACCATATTATATGGTTTATCAAATCTTTTAAACAATATTTTAGGGTAACAAACTCAGATTTTGTGCCAAGGAAGGAGGTTTGTTGGGATTGGATCCCAAGATCCCAATATATTTAGCCAAAAGACTTACCACCACACTAGAAGTCGAATTGATAAATAATAAAGCAGAATAGTCCAATTTATGTAGGAAAAACCAACAAGGTAAGCGAACTTTGGAGGCCATTTCTGGGAGCTAGGCTTAGCCTTTTTCAGTTCCGTCAGTTGTGTTGGATTCTTGAGGTCGACAAGAACACATACATACCAGTTTTTAATCCATTTGAGATACTTGTGATGTAATTTTTCAGCATTTCACATTAATAAGAAATCCTCCCCCACTAAGACAAAGGCACAGAGACGTAGGCAAGCTTGCCGAACTCCGTTAACAATCACGACATTATGGTTTGTTGTTCTTACTGTTTACTTTCTGTTATGTATTGTTTATTATGGTTGCAACATTCTTTCATTAAGATTTACTTATTCATTTAATTTTTTCAATGGTAATTTAACTCATGCTTAAAACTCAACCAAGTCTTTTAAAGATCAATTTCAGATCAGAGAGCTTGCTCAAGCAACAGATGAATATCATATTTTGCTCCGTCGTTTTTGTTTTATTCCGCCATGGAGGGTTTCTTGGGCGTGAGAGAGCGATTTTCCTTGAGATACAAGCTTGAGACCCAAATTTCTATACTCAGACCTCGTCGGGGACACACAATGAAAAAAAAAATGATTAAGAGAAGCCTTCTCTGATACCACTGATCCATATTATTTTTGGTATGAAATGAGAGAAGTGATATAATAAATAAATGTATAGATATATCTCAGATATCCAATAAAATAATAGAAATATATCAGAGATACAACCATAATCACATAGATACAATAATACACAATTTATATCAATGAGCGAAAATGTACAAAGACGATAAAAATACAGAGTGAAAGACTCGCTAGAATGGTGACAACTTATCTCTGAGAAGAGATGTGATGGATAATCACATTCGTAAGATGATGATTTTTACAATGAGGATCAAAAGTCCTTTTTATCACAAAGATAATCTAAAACCCTAACCCCAGAAGATAAAAATCCAACAGTTTTATGGACCTTGTTTTGGGTAGTTTGGTGTATCAACTTCTCGGGGGCATAACTTTGGCATACGATCTCCATTTTGGGCACACGATAGCTCGTTGGAAAGGTATGTCTGAGAAATACATATGTTTCCATTAGATTCTAACTTTTCCTATTGTATAACTGTGGTAGGCCCTAAAAAATGTTGTTTCGGGCCTCAAAACGACCTCGGAAGTTCGGGACTCGAAAAATAAAAATAAAACTAGCGAGGTGGAAGACTATTTTTTGAGCTAGTGGAATAGGTGGGTGGCCACCAATATCCACCTGAATCAATCCTCTCTCCTTAGGAAGAAATGGTCTCCATTGCATTGAGTTCCCAGGGGTAGGGGGAAGCGTTTGTTGAACCTGAATCTTGGGGAGCCATTTGCCTTGCTGGAGAAGTTATGTTGCTTAGTTTGTTGAAGGCTGTCACAAACATGTTGTTGGAAGTGTTGAGTTTGTTCAACTAGTCAAGCTGCATGAGATGAATGTGTGCAGAAGGAATCTTTTCACTTTGCTACAACCTTGCTGACCTGCTTCTATTGGATAGAAGGTTCTTTGGCCCAGGCTGTAGTGGTTGTAGTGTCCTTATGTTCACCTTTTGAACATATTGTGAAGAAGATGAATTTTGTAGTATGCGATACTACCTTGCAGCACTGTTTAGGTGGCACAATAGTTGGAACTACCTCTGATATTATGTAGAGATGATCCCCGAGAGAAAAATGACACTATGGGCTCGATACAAATAAATAGCATGGCACTTCCACATATATGACTGGCCCAAAAGAAAACCACAAACATCCAATGGGGTAAAATCACATAATACCTCATCCTTGAAGGGATGGATGTCATATGATGATCAACACCGTTGGCTGACACAAAGATATCGTCCCTAGTGAAGCTACCCAATGTTGTATGGCTATGGGTGTGGTGTTGTCAAAAATCCCAACTATTTGACGACCTCTGTTGAGATGAGGTTCTTATGGATTCCTCTATCAACAATAAAATGCAGTGGGGTCCCCTTCACCCACATCCGTTAATGAAAAAGGCGGTCCCCCTCTTCACGATCTGTTGGTTCTTCTGGTTGAATTGTTGCGGTCACAACAATAGCAGTGTGGTATGCATCGATGATCTTTCTTCTATAAGTATTTTCTAAGTCAGATTTTGAATTAGGGTTTGACTCCTTGTAATTTATCTCTGCCACCAATGACTATTTTGAGCGACATTCATTGGTGTTGTTCTAGGGGATTTTGTGGAAATCACACCATTTTCTAGTTTCCTTCTTCGTCTTTCCGTTACCCTTCTTTTCTTGAGGCTTGGAATGGTTTTCTCAAGGCCAGTTCTTAGGGCCATATTTACCATACTTTGGTTGTTGTAGATTTGTAGAACCAAACTCCCACTTTTTTGGTGCTTAAATTTATTGTCTATTTTAACAGCATATCGATAAGCAACACTTAGTTATGAGATGTCCATAAAATCCATTTCAGTTTGGATGTATATGTGTAGATCCCCACAGTATTTCAGAACCAAATTTCACTCAGAGTATTTGATACCCAGCTTGGTACGCAAGGTATGAATGGTATTGTTGAACTCCGACACTTGTTGTCCCCTCTCTTGACACATAATAGTCCATATCATGTACTAGTCTTCATAGTTTCCAATAGGGTAATATTGTTCCTTGACCCCATCCATAAAAAATTCCCAAGTGGGCTCAACCCCATATATTCTAGACTTCTCTATGGAAATTTGTTCCCAATAAGTTTCCCACCATTGTTTTATATGGGGGAGAGACTTAAGGAGTGAGAAGGTGATCTTTTCTCTATTGGAGAAATTATAAATAGAGAAATAACCTTCTAGCACATTTAACCATTTTTCTAGGGCATCTGCATCTATCTGTCCTTCAAATATGGAAATATCAAAATTAACTTGTACCTTGAAAGTCGAGGTGCCTCTAAAGTGGCTTATTGATGAAGATGTGCCTGCTACAATTGACAAGCATTGAAATATGTGGAAACAATTCTCCATCATTGCATCCCTCTGTCACATGAGAGCTTGCTCAAGCAACAGATGAATAAAATCTTCTGCTCCATCATTTTTCTTTTCTTCCTCCATGGAGGGTTTATTGGGCATGCGAGAGTGATTTTCTTCCAGAGAGACAAGAACAATACCCAACTTGTGATACTCAGAACTTGTCGGGGACATGCACTAAAAAAAAAAAAAAACTCGATCAAGAGCAGCCTACTCTAATACCACTGATCCAGATTATTTCGAGCAGGAAATGAGAGTAGAGATATAATAAAGAAATGTATAGAGATATCTCATATATCCAATAAAATAAAATAAATGTATCAAATATGCATCCATAAACACATAGATACAATAATACACAATTTCTATTAATGATCGAAAATGTACAAAGACTGTAAAAATACAGAGTGAAAGACTCACTAGTATGGTGGAAACTTATCTATGAAAAGAGATGTGATGGATATTCACACTCAAAGATGATGATTGTTACAATGAGGATCAACGTGCCTTTTTATCATAAATCCAATCCAAAATCCTTATCCCAGAAAATGAAAAGCCAATAGTTTTTTGGACCTTGTTTTGGTTAGTTTGGTGTATCGACTTCCCAAAGGCATAACTTTGGAATACTATATTTGTTTGGGGCACACAATAGCTCGTTGGAAAGGTCTATATGAGGAATACACATGTTTTTGTCATACTCTAACCATGCTAACAATTTGATTGCACCGGGACCTAAAATGTTGTTTCGGGCCTCAAAACAGACCCAGAAGTTCAGGACTCAAAAACTAGAAATAAAATTGTCAAGGTGGAAGACTTTTTTTCAAGCTAGTGAAATAGGTGGGTGGCCACCGATATCCACTTGGATGAATTCTCCTCTTTAGGAAGAATTGGTCTCCATTGTTTTGAGTTGCTGGGGGAGAGGGGGAAGCGTTTGTTGAACTTGAACCTTGGAGAGCTGCTTGCCTTGCTAGAGAAGTTGTGTTGCTTAGTTTGTTGAAGGTTGTCATGAAAATTTTGTTGGCGAGACTAAGTCTATGAAACTAGTCGAGATGCATGAGATGATTGTGTGGAGAAATAATATTTAAGATTTGTTGTAACCTTTTCAATTCATTTCTTTTGGATTGAAGGTGTTTGGGCCGAGGATGTAGTGGTTGGAGTGTCGTTCTTTTCACCTTTTGAACAGATTGTGAAGAAGCTGAATTTTGTAGTATGAGATACTACCTTGCGGCACTGTTTAGGTGGGAAAATAGTTGGAAATACCTTTGGTATTCTGTAGAGATGACCCCCAAGAGAAAAAATGACACTACGGGGTCGAGACTCATAAAAAATGTGGTGCTTCTACATATATGGCTGGCCCAAGAGAATATCACAATCATACAACGAGGAAACATTACATAAACCTCATCCTTAAAGGGCTGGATCCCATATGACAATCGACACTGCTAGATGACACAAAGATATCATCCCTTGTGAATCCACCCGATGTTGTATGGCTTCGAAAGTGGTGTTGCCAACAATCCCAACTATTTGATGACCTCTGTTGAGATGAGGTTCTTCTATCTTCCACTATCAACAACAAAATGAAGTGAGGTCCCCTTCACACACATCTATGAATGAAAAGGCGCTCCCCCTCTTTAGGATCTATTGTTTCTTCTGGTTGAATTGCTGGGGCCACAACAATAACAGTGGTGTCTGTGTCTATGATCTATCTTCTATCAATATTTTCTGATTCAGATTCCGAAATGAGGGTTCGGTTCCTTGTCTTTGATCTCAACCACCAATGACTATTTTGCGCGACATTCATTAGTGTTGTGCTAGGGAATTTTTGGAAATCGCACAATTCTCTAGTGTCCTTCTTCATATTTTTGTTACCCTTCTTTTCCTGAGGTTTGGAATGGTTTTTTGAAGGCTGGTTGTTAGGGCCGTCTTTACCATACTTTGGTTGTTGCATATTTACAGAACCAAACTCCCTCTTGTTCCCGTGCTTAAATTTATGATCGATTTTAACAACATATCGATAAGTAGCACCGAGTGATGAGATGTACATAAAATCCTTTTCAGTTTGGATGTATCTGTGTAGATCCCCAAGGTATTTCAGAACCAAATTTTACTCAGAGTCTTGACGTAGGGTGGTCCATCTCATGTACTGGTCTTCATAGTTTCCAACAGGGTAATATTGTTCCTTGATCGCATCCACACAAAAATCCCAAGTGGGCTCAGCCCCATATATTCCAGACTCCTTTGTGGAAATTTTCTCCTAGTAAGTTTCCCACCAATGTTTGACATGGGGGAGAGTCTTAAGGAGTGTGAAGGTGATATTTTCCCCGCCGGAGAAATTATGAACAAAGAAATAACCTTCTAGAAGATTTAACCATTTTTCTAGGGAATCTGCATCTATCCATCCTTCAAATATGGGAATATAAAAATTAACTTGTACCTTGAAAGACGAGGTTCCTCCAAAGTGGCCTCTTAATGAATATGTGCCTACTTCTATCGATAGGCATTGAATGATGTGGGAAAAATTCTCCATCGTTTCATCCCTCTGTCGCGCGAGAGCTTGCTCAAGCAAAAGATGAATAGAATCTTCTGGTTCGTCATTTTTTTTTTCTTCCACCATGCAGGGTTTATTTGGCATGCAAGAGATATTTTACTCAAGAGATACAAGATCGATACCCAAATTGGTATACTTGGAACTCATTGGGGACATCCACTGAAAAGATAAAAAAATGATCAAGAGCAGCCTGCTTTGATACCACTGATCCAGATTATTTTTGGCATGAAATGAAAGAGGAGATATAATAAAGAAATGTATAGAGATATCTTGGATATCCAATAAAATAACAAAAATGTGTTAGATATGCAACCATAAACACAGAGATATAGTAATACACAATTTTTATTAATGAGAGAAAATGTACAAAGATTGTAAAAATACAGAGTGAAAGACTCGCTAGAATGGTGACAACGTATCTCTAAGAAGAGATATGATGGATACTTGCATTCGCAAGATGATGATTGTTACAATGAGGCTCAAAATGAGTTTTTATCATAAAGAGAATCCAAAACCCTAACCCTAGAATATGAAAAGACAACAGTATTTTGGACCCCACTTTAGGTAGTTTGGTGTATCAACTTACCGTGGGCATAACTTTGGCATACAATCTCTGTTTGGGGTGCATGATAGCTCGTTGGAAGTTATATCTAAGGAATACACATGTTTCCTTCAAAATATGATTCCGACTACAGTTTGACTATGGCGGGCCTTAAAAACATTGTTTCGGGCCTCAAAACGACTCTCGAAGTTCGAGACTCGAAAACAAGAAATAAAAATGCCAAGATGGAAGATAGTTTTTGAGCCAACGGAATAGGTGTGTGGACAACAATATCCACCTGGATTAATCCTCCCTCTTTAAGAATAAATGGTCTCCATTTCATTGAGTTCCCGGGGGAGAGGGGGAAGTGTTTGCTGAACCTGAACCTTGGGGAGTTGCTTGCCTTGCTGGAGAAGTTGTGTTGGTTAGTTTGTTGAAGGTTGTCACGAACATGTTGCTGGTGGGGTTGAGTCTTTTCAACCAGTCAAGTTGCATGAGATGATTGTGTGTCGAAGGAATCTTTGTGCTTTTCTACAACCTTGTTGACCTGCTTCTGTTAGAGAGAAGGTGTTTGGGCCAAGGCTGTAGTGGTTGTAGTGTCCTTCTGTTCATGTTTTGAACAGATTGTGAAGAAGATGAATTTTTTAGTATGAGATACTACCTTGCGACACTATTTAGGTGGCACAATAGTTGGAACTACCTATGGTATTATGTAGAGATGACCCCTGAGAACAACAATGAAACTACAGGATCAAGACTCATAAACAACATGGCACTTCCACATATATGGCTGGACCAAGAGAACATCATAGACATCAAGTGAAGAAACATCACATGATACCTCATCCTTGAAGGGATGGATGCCATATGACAATCGACACTGTTGGCTGACACAAAGATCTCCTCTCTGGCAAAGCCACCCAATGTTGTATGGCTGAAGGTGTGGTGTTTTCAACAATCTCAATTTTTTTACGACCTCTGCTAATATGAGGTTCTTCTGGCTTCCACTATCAATATTAAAATGTAGCGAGGTACCCTTCACTGACAACTATGAATGAAAAAGGTGATCCGCCTCTTCAGGATTTGTTGGTTCTTCTGGTTGAATTGTTGCAGTCACAACAATAGAAGTGGGGTTTGCGTCGATGATCTATCTTCTATTAGTATTTTCTGAGTCATATTCCGAATTAGGTTTTGACTCCTTGTCTTTGATTTTGACCACCAATGACTATTTTGAGCGACATTCATTGGTGTTGTGCAAGGGGATTTTGTGGAAATCACACCATTTTCCAGTGTCCTTCTTCATCTTTTTGTTACCCTTTTTTTTCCTGAGGTTTGGATTGGTTTTCTGAAGACTGGTTGTTAGGGCCATCTTTACCATAATTTGGTTGTTGTGGATTTGTAGAACCGAACTCCCTCTTGCTTTGGTGCTTAAATTTTTTCTCTATTTTAACAATGTATCGATAAGAAACACTAAGTGATGAGATGTCCAGAAAATCCATTTCAGTTTGGATGTATCTGTGTTGAGCCCCATGGTATTTAATTACCAAATGTCTCTCAGAATCTTTGATACCCAACTTTGTGCACAAGGTATGAAACGTATTGGTGAACTCAAACACTTCTTGGCCTCTCTCTTGATGTAGCGTGGTCCATATCATGTACTGGTCTTCATAGTTTCCAACAAGGTAATATTGTTCCTTGACCACATCCACACAAAATTCCCAAGTGAGCTTGGCCCCATATATTCCAAACTCTTCTATGGAAATTTACTACCAATAAGTTTCCCATGAATGCTTAACATGGGGGATATCCTTAAGGAGTGCGACGGTGATCTTTTCCCCGTTGGAGAAATATTGAACAAAGAAATAACCTTCTAGCAGATTTAACCATTTTTTAGGGCATTCACATATATCTGTCCTTCAAATATGGGAATATCAAAAGTAACTTGTACCTTGAAAGGTGAGGTGCCTCTAAACTGGCCGCTTGATGAAGATGCACTTGCTTCTATCGATAGGAATTGAAGGATGTGGGAAATATTGTCCATCATTTTGTCCCTCTGTCACATGAGAGCTTGCTCAAGAAACATATGAATAAAATCTTCTTTTCTATCGTTTTTCTTTTCTTTCACCATGGAAGGTTTGTTGGGTGTGTGAGAGTGATTTTCCTTGAGAGAGACAAGATCGAGACCCAACTTGCTATACTCGGACCTCATCGGGGATAGGCACTAACAAAAATAAATAAAAAAATAAGATGATCAAGAGCATCTTGCTCTAATATCACTGATACGGATTATTTTCAGCATGAAATGAGAACAAATATATAATAAATAAATGTACATAGATATCTTGAATATCCAATAAAATAACATAAATTTATCATAGATGCAACCATAAACACAAAGATACAATAATACACAATTTCTATTAATGAGCGAAAATGTACAAAGACTGTAAAAATATAGAGTGAAAGACTTGCTAGAATGGTGGTAGCTTATCTCTGAGAAGAGATGTGACAACTACTTGCATTCAAAATATGGTGATTGTTACAATGAGGCTCAAAAGGGATTTTTATCATAAAGAGAATCCAAAACCCTAACCCTGGAAGATGAAAATCCAACAGTTTTGTGGACTTCATTTTGGGTAGTTTGGTGTATCAACTTCCCGAGGGTGTAACTTTGGCATACAATCTTTTTTGGGGGCACACAATAGATCGTTGGAAATGTCTATCCAAGGATTACAAATGTTGCCACTGAAATTTTATTTTGTCTGCAATCAAACTATGGTGGGCCCTAAATTTTTTTTTTCAGGCCTCAAAACGTCCCTGAAAGTTCGGGACTTGAAAACTAGAAAAAAAACTGCCAAGGTGGAAGACTGTTTTTCGAGACAGTGGAATAGGTATGTGGCCACTGATATCCACCTGGATCACATGCATATTGTAGATATGGATTTCATAGATAAATAAATACACAGCAGAAATAAATACATAGGTAAATGAAACCATGACAGCGAGCACTTATCTTTAATGAAATGAATCACCAACTGGTTGCGGACCAAGGACATTCCACCCAACCATAGACATTGTTGTTCCAATTCTCAACGACAATGTCACCCCCGAGCCAGGGATATGAGTCCACAAGGATAGTTCTAGAGTGTCACTCAGCTTCCCAAACTAGTCAGCACTTAATCTCTCACATGCTTCTTAGCACACAAAACAATCCAAAGTAAACCAAATCTCTTCTACCTAGCTTGCACAACCAAAGAGAATGGACCCCCTTCTCTTCCATACAGTCCCTTAGGATGTCCACCTCCTCCAAGGGATCTAGTGCATCTGGTCAAGAATCTCCATGGTGGGACTCTCAGGATTCATAGTTGTGGGAAAAACTTAACGCATGCCAATGCATCTCAGACATGAAAGCATGAATTCATGGTTGGAGTACACTAACAATCACTACTGCCAACCAAACCATGGATCCTCTCCACAATTCATTTTTCTCTCCCCGTAGAAGATCAAAAGGAATGAAGAATGAAGAGTGGGTGAAAGCGTGAATGGACATAGAACATAATGAAAGGTGTGAACAATGAACAATGAGTGAGTGAGTGAACGAGTGAAGAAGAATCCCCCAAACAATCCATAAGATGGGTTTATATCTTTAATTATAAATCAAGCACCACATGGCTTCCCCAAGAAGCTCATGTAACCACTCCTCTCCATTAAACAATTATGGGTAGATAAAATTAAAACAAATAGTTAGCCCCTCAAGCCCCTTCTCTTGTGAAATCATAGCCCCCTATAAATCTTGTCTTTGTCTGTCTAGCAACTAGTGATGTATTTGTTATTAATAATGATCAAAACATTACATTTCCTAGGCACACTAGTCTCTTTTAATTGTTTGGGAACTCTGGAATTTCATATATTAACAAAATACATTATTTAATATGGGGCTAAAAAACCTGGGGTATTACACATATCATCACCTTGTGGAAGCCCAATCATGATGATGCAGAAAAAAGACAGGACCTAGCGAATTTGCATTAATTACCGGTCCCTAAATAAAATTACAGTCAGGAACCAGTATATGATTCTCCAAATCGATGATCTCCTTGATCATCTCAAGGGGGTCAAATACTTCAGTAAGATTGATCTAAATTCTAGCTACCATCAGGTCCCAATAGAGCATACAGATGTATGAAAGATTGCCTTCAAGTCGAAGGAAGGTCTTTTTGAATGGCCAGTCCTTCTCTTTGGTTTGAAAAATGCCTCAACACATTTCATGAGGATGATAGACAATATATTGTGGCCTTTCAACAATTCTTTTGTAGTGGTGTATCTGAATGACATCCTCATCTACAACAAGACTTGGGCAGAGCACTCGCTGCATATTCAACAAGTTCAACACACTCTACAACAACACAAGCTATATACCAACTTGGAAAAATGTTCCTTTGGCATGGACAGGGTCTAGTACCTAGGCTACATTGTTGATGAGCATGGTGTACATGTGGATACAACCAATATCCAAGTCATCCACGACTGGCCAGCCCTAACCACATTCACTGAGATTTAGATCTTCGTAGGCCTTGCCAATTTCTATCGCAAGTTTGTGTTGGGATTCTCCCATATTGCATGGGCCCTCATCCAAGTAACCAAGGGTGGTGGTAAGGAAAATTTTGGTGTGGGACCTGTCCCAATAGCAAGAGTTCAATGATTTGAATCAACACTTATGCTCAACCCCAATGCTTTCCATACCTGGCCTGCAACAACTCTTTGAGATCGAGACCGATGCTTCAGACTATGTTGTGGTCGCATTTCTCATTTAGCATGACCACCCCATGGTCTATCACAGAGAGACACTATCATATTTCATCTATAATGACCCTAATTACGAAAAAGAAATGTACTCCATTGTGCAAGCATGCTGCCAGGGGAGGAATTACATTCTTGGGAAGGAGACAATCATCCACACTAATTATAAGTCATTGCAGTTCATGCAGACATAAGGAAAATTGAAGAATGATCGCCTTCATAATTTGTACACATACTTGCAGTAGTTCAACCTCAACAACAAGTATAAGACATGAATTACCAACCGAGTCGTTGACTTCCTCATCCGACCATTGGTTTCAAAACTCACCCCGGTGCTAGACTCTTGCGGCCATGAGACCTTCGGATGGCCCCACCTCTATGAGAAAGATCTCGACTTCACCACCACCTACCAGATGTTGGGCGAAAAACACCATTGTCACTAATTCCCATCTTCATGATGGGTTGTTGTGCCATTTGGGCCATATTTTTGTTGTGCCATATGGGAATCCCACTACAGTCAGGTGGTAGTGTTTCAACAACATTTCTACTGGCCAAAACTTGGACAGGATGTCAGCAAGTATATTAGGTCCTATACTTCCTACGCTATTGTCAAACTGGCCACTAAGAAACAAGGCTTGTAAACCCCTCTTCCTACTCCTGACAAGCCCTTGGAATCCATCTCAATGGACTACATGTCAGGCCTTTTATACACAAAGTGAAGAAATGAAAGTGTTTTTGTGGTTTTTGATCACTTCTCCAAGATGGAAATTTTGGCCACCTGCAAGAAAAACATCACAACATAGGCCACTGCCAAGCTCTTCTTTGAATGAGTGTGGGTACATTTTGGGATCCGAAAAACCATTATCTCATATCGGGACAATCGGTTCCTCAACACATTCTTCTCTAGACTCTGCTCACTGATGGACACCAAGCTCACTAAATCCACTGCCTTCCACCCCTAGACAGATGGACAAATCGATGTCGTCAACCGGATGATTGTGCATATTCTATGCATGTATAATTACAAGAACCCATAAATGGGATGAGAGTCTACCCTATGTTCAACACAGGTACAAAAGATCCATTCATAGCTCAACCAACCACATCCACTTTCAGGTGGGGTTGGGATTTCAACCATTGGGTCCTATGGATGTTGCATTACCCCTTGTGGATACCCAGGAAGAATCGTCCCATGCTTCAACTAAAGATAAAAAATCCACCCGGTTCATTGAGAGGATCTAACACATTTTCCAACAACTTCAAGATATTTTACAGAATTTCAATGCCAAGTACAAGCAATGCCATGATCAACACTGGGTGTTATACAAGTTTCAGGTGGGAGACAAAGTTTGGTTGCACTTGTAGAAATAATTCCTTACATGGCCCCATCAGAAGCTTCATCCACTCTATTATCTACCTTACACCATCACCACAGCTATGGGAAACAATGCTTTTGAGCTCAACATTCCCCCCTTCCTTGGCTTGCACCCAGTGTTCAATGTGGATCTCCTTCAAACATATTTTCCACCATTATTGGAAGCCTCAAAAATAGTAGAACAATTGACACCAATAGAGCTCAACCATGACAACATGGAATAGGAATCCACTGATCATATCATGGATACATAGTTCAAGGGAACTCACCAGTAGAGGATCCAACTTTATCAAGTTGTCAAAGAAGGCCAACTCCTACACCAACAAAAGTGGCTCACGCGAGGCCAAATTTAGCAGAAATTTCCTCATCCGATGGGGGAAATCAACACAATGGATACCATTGATTCTTAAGGGGGGAGGATTGATATAGGTGGATATCAGTGGCCACCCACCTATTCCAACTGGCTCATCTTGGCAGTTTTTCAATTTGACAATTTTTTTTCTAGTTTTCAGGTCCTAAACTTCCGGGGCCGTTTTGAGGCCCTAAACAACTTTTTATGGATTGCCATAGTGAAAATATAGACAAATTTACATTTCAATGACATAATGTGTGGTACTTTGATATACCTTTCCAACAGGCTATTGTGCACCTAAAACGAAGATTGTATGCAAAAGTTACGACCCCGGGAAGTTGATGTACTATCTTACCCCAATGGGACCCACATGAGTTTTGGCACTTCATATCCTAGGGTTAGGTTTTTGGATGTATATGGTTTTGTAATTCATGGTTATGGTAAAAAGGATTTCATGTCATTGTAATCATCTTCTTTCAAATGAGCACATACATCACATCTCTTCTCAAAGATAAGCTGCCACCATTCTAACAAGCTTGTTTCTAGTCCGCATTTCACAGTTTCAACATATTTCTTTATTGAATAGAATCAAGTTTTACTATATATCTGATATTTTTCCTTGTGTCTCTATGTTAATAATAATAATAATATGTATTCATTTCGTTCTTCTCATAAAATCCAGATCACTTGAGGATTTGAGAGAGAAAATTTTCAAAGGCTGTAGCACATGGAATATCCATTAGAAGTAAGACATAATATATACCAAAAGAAATCTCTGAAAATCCTTTATCCCATGGAATTGTTCTAGCAACAATATGAGCACCTTGTTAAAAGCTATGAACTATGCAGTCTTACAACTGTCATGAAAAAACCTTGAAAAAAGCTCCAATTCAGACAATTATATATATATATATATATATATATATATATATATATATATATATATATATATATTATTTCTGAGATTAAATCAGATCTACAATTGTTTTTTTCA
>JASDQU011509015.1:0-22549 GCA_032191745.1 Picea mariana
TCATACATAAAGAGGGATCAAGTCCCTCTAGGTGAAAACTTTTTTTACATTGAAAAAATTTAAGAAAAGGTTTACACCTTAAGGGATTTGATCCCTCTCAATACATAATAAATCCAAAGTTAAAATAAATCTACACTAATATAATGACATTCATATACATATTACTTATATATGTTACATCTTTTATATATTACATTAATGAACAAAATATAAGTATGATTCAACCTACATTAATGAACAAAATATAAGTATGATTCAACCTACATTAATGAACAAAATATAAACAATTTATAAGTATGATTCAACCAAAAATAACTAATTTTTTTGCACTATGCTTCTTGTATTTTCTAATTCACCAGAGCCATATTGAGTAATCCCTTGGACTTGCGAGAACTTTTCTCCCATGTCGATTCATGGAGAGTAAAGTAGAGTTGTAGGTGGTTTATATCTACAATGTCGATTCATGAAGTAAAGTAGAGTTGTAGGTGTTTTATATCTACAAAGGCTACGCGTGTGGAGCACTATTATATGTGAATACTATTTTACTATATTTTTATGCTCCTGTGAGGAACCTTCCTCTCTAAAGTGTGAGCATTCCCCTAGTGAATGTATTGACTAGATAATGGAGATATGTTTTAATCTAAGTTGTTTCTTCCTACTAATACGGTCAATCTATTATAAATTGTTTAGATTTGTTAGAGAAATCGAAGTTGGGTTTATGCTTGTTTTCTTGATTATTGGATATAGATTTCAATGGTTATTTGACGAATTCATATCAACTTATCTCATCGACTTTTCAGTCACATAGTGCTCAACACTCTTTCTAATTCATTGATTGTAGTTTCTACTTGGTAGTCATTTATGGCAATCTTTTTTGTTATTTCTTGTATCGCATGTGTGTAAGTCAAATATATTTTATTATGGAAATATTACACTTTCAATATTTTTTATCCTCTGGGTGGAAAAACACATGGTGAGGTTTCTTGGTTTATTTGTATAATTGGAGCAACTTTGTTGATCTTCGACAATTCCTTTTAGACTTATCATATCACTTTCAACTCTAGCTTGTTAATTTCCATATACTAGGCCAGGTTTTGGAGATTGTTTATTGACATCATTATAAATTTAGATTCATTGGTTTGACCAATCAATCCTATGCTCATTACATAAATCTTTATTTGCTCAATTGGTTCCAAAGAGGTCTATGTGAGATGCTTGGTTTCTTAGAGGCTATTGGTTTATGCTTGTTTTCTTGATTATTGGATATAGATTTCAATGGTTATTTGACGAATTCATATCAGCTTATCTCATCGACTTTTCAGTCACATAGTGCTCAACACTCTTTCTAATTCATTGATTGTAGTTTCTACTTGGTAGTCATTTATGGCAATCTTTTTTGTTATTTCTTGTATCGCATGTGTGTAAGTCAAATATATTTTATTATGGAAATATTACACTTTCAATATTTTTTATCCTCTGGGTGGAAAAACACATGGTGAGGTTTCTTGGTTTATTTGTATAATTGGAGCAACTTTGTTGATCTTCGACAATTCCTTTTAGACTTATCATATCACTTTCAACTCTAGCTTGTTAATTTCCATATACTAGGCCAGGTTTTGGAGATTGTTTATTGACATCATTATAAAATTAGATTCATTGGTTTGACCAATCAATCCTATGCTCATTCCATAAATCTTTATTTGCTCAATTGGTTCCAAAGAGGTCTATGTGAGATGCTTGGTTTCTTAGAGGCTATCATTCTTAGACAAGGCTCTCTATTGCAATCTTGTGCACCTCTTCATGGTAAGTTGTTGTTATATTTGGCCATCATTTTATTTCTTACTTAACTAAACATTAATAAAGTATTACAACAACATTGTACCTTTTTGTGACATTTGTTTGCATCAATTTTGGTACAAATTGGAAAATGGGATGCACGATAGACTTTTTGGTGTTTTTTTCAGCATCTCATTGCATTGTTTTTTGTATCATTTATTGAGATTAGTATCTTATTTTGCATCTATGAGCACCATTTTTTACATTCATTTCTTAAGGTTAGCATCTAGTTTTGTGTCCTTTTGGCGTTTGATTTTACATCCACGTTGCATCACTTTAGAATATCTTTTTCATCTCATGTTTTTCTCCTAATTACAGGATTTCCAATGAGCTATGGTATGCCAAAATCTAAGTCTATATGCATGAGTTATTGTCTTAAGAAGATGAAAGTCTCTTTTCCAACACGACCCACCTCACTCTTGGCATTCTAATTTCTAGTATCTTCATTTAACAAATTACAGTGTCATAATTTTATTCTCATAGATTTTGTCGCTTCTATGTATGAGTGTGTTAAATAGGTCTGTGAGTGTGTCGCTTATGTGAAAGTGTAGGTTAGGTGTGCATGCATCGCTTATGTAGGTGTGTGGGTTAGGTCTGTGAATGTGTGGGTTAGGTTGAGGGATTTCATGCACAAACAAGTCTACCTGACATTTAAGCTTACAATTGAATTCATGATGGGACTAAGGGTATGTGCCATCATGGAAGCAAGAGGCACTCAGATATTTCAGCTCAAGAAGGTTGGGAGAGTTCCAGAGCTAGTGGACGCCCATAGAGCTTATACATTAAGCTATGGAAAAAAACCAGTCTTGAGACCTAGGTTTGACAATGCTCCTCTGAGTCCTATGGTCAGGTGTTTCTTGGAACCTCCTTTGTTTCATGGCTTAGTGGTTACATGTTCTATTTATATGGTTCTCATTCTGAAGATTGGGCATTTCATTAAACTAATTGGGAATGACTTCATCGATTGGGGGATTTTTCTATTGAGCCTCATTCCTCTAGTTAAATTTCTTTTGTTGGCCCTCCCTCCCCATTGTGGCATCTCATCTTAGTTGCCTACTCTTGTCACCTATGTCAATTTTTATTTTAGCCACTGGCCTCATTGACAATTTGATACCTCCATCCCTTGTTGATATGTGAGTATGACTAGGGAAAACACGGAGTTAAACTTGGAGTCTAGTAGGAAAGAGTCTCGCAGAAGGGCGAAACTTGCAACTAAAAGCCCTATTCCCCAAGGCCTTCCCTCGTACATAACCCAAGCTGAAAAAATGCCATGAAGGTAGCTGGGCATTTCCATTCTAGATTTTCTCTTGAGATCTTGGAGGGGATGGCACACCTGGAGAATTATGTAAAGAAAAAGAGGAAAAGGAAGACCACATAATAAATTGAGGAAGAATAAAAGAGTTGGATCTCTGATTCAAGGTTTTCCAGAACCAAAGATACAAAAAGCAATTCCAGGCTAACAAATCTCTATTGGCTCAATAAATATTTCATTGCCCAAGTTGTGGAGGAAATATGACTCTAGCAATAGGACATTATCCAGAAGTTCGATCTAATGTATAGGAAATTTGAAGTAGTTTTCAAAACAATCTTTGATATCAATATCAAAATTTATAACCGCCAAGGCAATGACAATGTCAACACAACAACTCTTGATGGATCTCTAAGAATGGAGTGTACCCCCTCTAATCCAATCCTGATTGAGGAGGACCCCATGCCAACAAAACAAATTCAGAAAAGGGTGCCACAAGCACCTAACTTAGCGGCACTGCTAGACTAATACAACCATGTCTTGTGTTATGCTCAATTCTAGAATGTTATTCTTACATCATATTTTTATGTTATTTTCTAGTACATCTTATGCACTGCTTTTATATATATATATATATATATATAGAACATATTAAGATTCTACATTTTTTTGAAAAGCAAATAATAGTTATGTTTTTTTAGTTATGGTAACATGGTTTCCTAATAACATACCATAAAAGATATGATTATACTACTTTTACAAGATATTAATATAAAGATTTATTAATTTTAAAAACTGAAAAATATAAATTAAAACAATTTTTTAATGTTAATAATTTTTATAAGTTTTATAATTTTATACTAACTTTTTACATAGTAGTTAAATTATTATTAATTATATTTAAATTACATTTTTATAAGTTTTATAATTTTACACTAACTTTTTTACATAGTAGTTAAATTATTATTAATTGTATTTAAAAAATTATCATTAATTAACAATATTATAATTTGACATTGTCTTTATTTCAAATTAAAAGTACATTTTTGATATTCTCTTTATTTCAAATTAAAAATATATTTCCAAATAATTTTATTTTTTTACATAATAGTTAAATTATTATTAATTATATTCAAAAAATTATTATTAATTAACAATATTATAATTTGACATTATCTTTATTTCAAATTAAAAATACATTTCCAAATAATTTTTTAATTGTATTTTGTATACTTGTGTCCTATATTTCTAAGTTTATTTAATTATTTTTTAATTGTATTTTGTATACTTGTGTCCTATATTTCTAAGTTTATTTAATTGTATTTTGTATACTTGTGTCCTAGATCTCTAAGTTTATTTAATTGTGCATTATATGAGTATTCCCCTTTACCCATTGTGTAATCATATCTTTAAACCATTTTGTAATCATATCCTTAAACTTTTAGGAAATTTAATATTAAAAAAGAACATTTAAATATCATATTTAAAGAAATTTTCTTCTCAATCAACTCATTTCAAAACTTTTATACTTTCTGAAAAAAATGCAAAACGCATTTTTGAAAAGGTAAATTATTTAAATACACGTTTTAAAAGAATATATTTTTATATTATTTTAAGTAAGATGTGAAATATATACTGATTTAAAAAAAAAAAAAAATTATTTTAATTATTATTTATTTAAAAAAAACAAAATTTATATTTTAATTATTAATTATTTAAAAAATAAAAACATTAAATTTATGTTTTAATTAATGGTTATTTATTGTTGAAATCAAATCCCAAATTTATGTTACATAAACAGTATTTCCTTTAAAACTTACTGGTGATTTGATTTATTTGATTTCAATCAAACAAGCTTTACAAATAAGTTAGGAAATGAAGATAAACAATATATACTTCTAACAAAATAATAAATGTTGTACTTTACAAATAAGTAAATGTTGCACTCTACAAATAAGTTAGGAAATGAGGATAAACAATATATACTTCTAAAAAAAATAAGTGTAATAAATGTTGTATAGGTTAAAATCTATATTGTTAAATTTAAATGTTTTTAAATACAATTATATATATCTTAATTTATATAACATTTATTATTTTGTTACCAAATGAATAAGATTTATATTTGATTTTTAAGTGAAACATTAAAAATTTCAATAACATTTATATAAAATTATATTATTTTCATAAATCCTTCATTATTGGAAATGGTGATACATCTTCTTTACTTGGTTGAATATTTTTTTAATTAGGTTTATAAAATGATGTAGCAAGAGGATTGTGCCATACAAAACTCTTGTTCAAGTTTATTTTTATTTTTAGAATAGTTATTTTTATTTTTATTTTTAAATTATAAAATTTTGATGTGTATTTTTATTTTTATTTTTTTTAAATATAATTTTATTATTATTGAAAATATTATGGTAGTTTTAAGGGATTTAATAAGATTTGATCTTAATTCTTTTATGAACTTTATACAAGAGGATTTACTAATTGAACTAATTTTGGGGGGTTTTCACATTATACATATGTACATATATATTTGTTCAAAGGGGTTTGATCCATTTGTGAGGAGTGAGGAGTTTTCCATTAGTGAGCAAGATTCAATTCTTGTGAGGGTTTTTCTTGTAGTCGTGGGGTCACATTGAGGTAGTGGTTGAACATGTGGTTGCACAGATAGAGATTATATTAAATGATCTTGTACCACATGCACATATAAGTGGATTAGAGCTCACCTCATGTCCTTCAAATTTTAAAAATCCCAATGGGCTAGCTCAATTAGTGCATATGATTTGTTTCAAGGTAGAGTTCATTGTGAGGTCTCTGGTTCTAGTCTAATAGAGTCTCGTTGGATTACTTGTTTTTGCTAGTGGTTGGTGGTTGAGCCACCCTCCATCCAAATATTCTAAGGAAGAGAGAGGAATCCCACGTGATTTTCCTTGGGATGTGTGTGTGTGTGTCTGTGTGTGTGTGGTTCTAGTCTAATAGAGTCTTGTTGGATTACTTGTTTTTTCTAGTGGTTGGTGGTTGAGCCACCCTCCATCCAAATATTTTGAGGAAGAGAGAGGGATCCCACATGATTTTCCTTGGGATATATATATATATATATATATGTGTGTGTGTGTGTGGTGGGGGGGAGGGGGGTTTAGTTTAATTGGTTTGAACCAGTCAATTTCAAGGTGAAGACCACTAAGAAGTCATGGGTTCAAATTTGATAGTCCTTGTGTATTAAGAGTACATGTTGTACTCTGATAACATTTACCTTATGAACCATTCATATAATGTGAAAAAACGCATGAATAGTTTCCCTAAGAAAACTTTCCATGAAAATGCACACATGACTAATAAACATTTACTCATTTTAAATAATAATTCTTTCCTAATTTTATACCCTAATTTTAACATGTAAACATCTATTACCATTATGAAATTAGTGGAAGACGATGATCATGAATGTCCTATGTGTTATCAAACTCATGCAAAAACATAAATTAAAACTATAAGATCCAAACTATATACCAAGAGAAAAGAAAAATAATGAAAGGTGTAGATTTATCATAGATTACCAAGATAAACTTACAAAAATATATTTAATTAATGATCTCGAAAAAGTCTCAAAATTCAAATCAATCATGGAAATAAAAAAGGATAGAGAACATGGTCACTATGATCATAGGAAAAAAAGGGATAACAATATCTAAATCTTCATACAATCAATAAAAGACTGTGAACTAAGAAAGATCATTGAGCAAAGAAAAATTCCAAAACAAAACAAATCAAAATCTATATAAAAGGTGTGATTCAATAAGTAATCAAATTTATGTCACATCCACTCATTATTGAAATACTGTGAAGAATTAATTTGACTTAATAATTCCAAAAAAGGTGGTGTCCTTGTGGTGTGTATGGTGCAATATCCTATCAATTACCTAACAAGAGGGGGGTAATTGAGTTTGGCTTGATATCAATTGGAGGCTCTGGTTGTATTACAGTATACTTAATTATTGGAGAATTGTAATTTTGTAGGATTTCACCACTAAAAACTAGATCCCTACTCAAATATAGTGGTCAGTCAATATTGAATACATTTTCACCACCTTAGTTGTGTTAGGTAGTGGAAACAAAACAAAGCATAAAACTAAGAACATCAAACCAAACACAACACAACAACAATCACACAATTGACATAGTGATTTATGTGGAAACCCAATGCAAGAAAAAACCACGGGGCAATGATAGTCAATATTCTTATTATTCGAAGGAGAATTAGAATAGCCAGCACAGGCATACAACCATCCTCTCCTCACAGACACACTGTACTCCACAGTATTGTGTCTTTCTCACACACTACACACATTGCACTCTCACCTCTATGGCTATGCTTGTGTATATATCATCTCTCAAATAGTTATACTAACTGATTATAATTAGATCCACTAGTTACACAATTTGTTCACAAAAGAGTGCATGCATGCACATTCCTAATATAGCTGCATGCTTGTGCATGTGACTGCATCAGAAATTCATTAGCGTGTTTCCAACAATCTCCACCTTGACAACAATTTACCTAATATATCATTCCCTTACTTAATTCATCACCTTTCCTGCAAGCCAAGAGAAGCCAAACACCATCACAACTCCACAACTTCTCTAACAATACTGTTACGTGAACATGTATGCATGATTCTCTCCAGTATGGACCATTTATAAATCGATGCACTTGTCCATTTTGATACGTTGGACTGTTAGTCAAATGCGCAACACTTTGACCACAATAGAACACCTCATCTTGTACCTGTCCAAACTTACCCAATAGATCCTTGCATTCTTGCAAGACATAACCTAAGGTAGGTCTCCTCTTGTCCAAATCTTATGAATCATAACCACAGACTAAATCAATGCAACCACTTTAGGTGATACTTGTGCTTCTATGTTTGAAGCACCCATATCCATGCTCTTTACCTGGTTTTTCCATGCGTCTACTGACAACACCAACTGCATGTGAAATGCTGACCATTTATCATCGCAATCATCAAACTTTCTACGATCATATATTACTCGAGACATGTAACCCTTTTTCTTCTTAATCAGTTATGACATAAACCTGAAGAAAAATTACAATGGAAAGCCAAAGGGATCTTACCGGTTTCACATTATTCATACCGAATTTCCTGAGTATCTTCACCACATACTTTTGTTGTGATAACCAAGCTTACCATCCTTCCTGTCTTTGTGTATTCACATGCACAAGATTTATTTTGCTGCTCCCAGATCCTTCATAACAAATGTCCTAACCTATTTATCTCAAACATGCTTGTGCTTGCTACAAGCATAATATTTAACACCAAAATATTAAATATACCATAAATACAATGGTTATACTCACTTCTTGTAAAATTTGGCTCACCATGAAGGAATCAAACATCTTGTACCATTTTCCTGGGGGGGGGAGAGGGGACGGGGTTAGTTTAATTGGTTTGACCCAGTCAGTTTCAAGGTGAAGGCCACTAAGAAGTCATGGATTCAAATTCAGTAGAGTCCTTGTGTGTTAAGAGTACATGTTGTACTCTGATAACATTTACCTTAGGAACCATTCATATAATGTGAAAAAGTGCATGAATGGTTTCCCTAAGAACATTTTCCATGAAAATACACACATGGCTAATGAACATCTACTCATTTTAAATAACACCCTTTCCTAATTTTATACCCTATTATTAACATGTAAACATCTGCTACCATTATGAAATTAGTGGAAGATGATGATCATGAATGTCATATCTGTTATCAAACTCATAGAAGTTAAAACCATAAGATCCAAACTATCTACCAAGAAAAAAAAAATTAAAGGTGTAGATTTATCATAGATTACCAAGATAAACTTATAATTTTTTTTTAATTAATGATCTCGAAAAAGTCTCAAAATTCAAATCAATCGTGGAAATAAAAAAGGATAGAGAACATGGTCACTAAGATCATAGAAAAATAGGGATACCAATATCTAAACCTTCATACAATCAGTAAAAGATTGTGAACCTTAATGAGAGATCAGTGAGCGAAGAAAAATTCCAAAAGAAAACAAATCAAAAACTATATACAAGGTGTGATTCAATAAGTAAGCAAATTTAGGTCACATCCATTAATTTTTGAAATACTGCGAAGAATTAATTTGACTTGATAATTCCAAAAAAGGTGGTGTCCTTATGGTGTGTATGGTGCATTATCCTATCAATTACCTAACACGCGGGGGATAATTGAGTTTGGTTTGATATCAATTGGAGGCTCTAGTTGTATTACAGTATACTTAATTATTGGAGAATTGTAATTTTGTAGGATCTCAACACTAAAAACTAGATCCCTACTCAAATATAGTGGTCAATCAATATTGAATACATTTTCACCACCTTAGTTTTGTTAGGCAGCGAAAACAAAATAGAGCATAAAACTAAGAACATCAAACCAAACACAACACAACAACAATCACACAATTGACATAGTGATTTATGTGGAAACCCAATGCGGCAAAAATCCACGGGGCAATGATAGTCGATATTGTTATTATTCAAGGGAGAATTACAATAGCCAACACAAGCATACAACCATCCTCTCCTCATAGACACACTGTACTCCACAGTATTGTGTCTTGCTCACACACTACACACATTGCACTCTCACCTCTATGGGTATGCTCATATATATAGCATCTCTAAAACAGTTAGACTAACTGATTATAATTAGATCCACAAGTTACACAATCTGTTCACAAAGCATGCACATTCCTAATATGGTTGCATGCATGTGCATGTGACTGGATGGGAAATTCATTGGCGTGTTTCCAACAATCTCCACCTTGACAACAATTTACTTGATATATCATGCCCTTAATTAATTCCTCACCTTTCCTGCAAGCCAAGAGAAGCCAAACACCATCACAGCTCCACAAATTCTATAATAGTATTGTTACGTGAACATGTCTTCACGATTCGCTCTAGTATGGACCATTCTTCCTCCATCAAACTTGTCTTATAAATCGATGCACTTGTCCATTTTGATACCCTAGACTGTTAATCAAATGCACAACACTTTGACCACCATAGAACACCTCATCATGTACCTTTCCAAACTTACCCAATAGATCCTTTCAATCTTGCCAAATCTTGCCAAGACATAACTTCAGGTAGGTCTCCTCTTGTCCAAATCTCATGAATCATAACCATAGACTAAATCATTGCAACCACTTTAGGTGATACTTGTGCTTCTATGTTTGAAGCACCCATATTCATGCTCTTTACCTGGTATTTCCATGTGTTTACTAAAAACACCAACTGCATGTGAAATGCTAACCATTTCCCATTGCAATCATCAAACTTCCTACTAGCATATAATACTCGAGAAATATAACCCTTTTCTTCTTCATTGGTTAGGGCATAAACTTGAAGAAAAATTACAATGGAAAGACAAAGGGATTTTACCGGTTTCACATTATTCATACCAAATTTCCTGAGTATCTTCACCACATACTTTTGTTGCAATAACCAAGCTTACCATCCTTCCTGTCTATGTTTATTCCCATGCCCAAGATTTATTTTGTTGCTCCCAAATCCTTCATAACAAATGTCCTAACCAACTGAGCCAACTTGTTGATCTCAAACATGCTTGTGCTTGCTACAAGAATAACATTTAACACCAAGATAATAAATATACCATAAATACAATGGGTATACTCACTTCTTGTAAAATTTGGCTCACCGTGAAGGAATCAAACATCTTGTACTATTTTCCTAGGGGGATGGGGTTAGTTTAATTGTTTTGACCCAATCAGTTTCAAGGTGAAGACCACTAAGAAGTCATGGGTTCAAATTTGGTAGATTCCTTGTGTGTTAAGATTACATGTTGTACGTTGATAACATTTACCTTAGGAACCATTCATATAATGTGAAAAAATGCATGAATGGTTTCCCTAAGAAAATTTTCCATGAAAATACACAAATGGCTAATGAACATCTACTCATTTTAAATAACACTCTTTCATAATTTTATACCCTAATTTTAACATGTAAACATCTGTTACCATTATGAAATTAGTGGAAGACGATGATCATGAATGTCCTATGTGTTATCAAACTCATAGAAGTTAAAACCATAAGATCCAAACTATCTTCCAAGACAAAAGAAAAATAATAAAATGTGTAGATTTATCATAGATTACCAAGATAAACTTACAATTTTTTTTTAATCAATGATCTCGAAAAAGTCTCAAAATTCAAATCAATCATGGAAATAAAAAAGGATAGAGAACATGGTCACTAAGATCATAGAAAAAATAGGGATAACAATATATAAACCTTAATACAATCAGTAAAAGGTTGTGAACCTTAACGAGAGATCAATAAGAGAAGAAAAATTCCAAAAGAAAACAAATCAAAATCTATATACAAGGTGTCATTCAATCAGTAAGAAAATTTATGTCACATTCACTCATTTTTTAAATAATGCGAAGAATTAATTTGACTTGATAATTCCAAAAATGGTGGTGTCCTTGTGGTGTGTATGGTGCACTATCCTATCAATTACCTAGCAAGAGGGGGGATAATTGAGTTTGGTTTGATATCAATTGGAGGCTCTGGTTGTATTACAATATACTTAATTATTGGAGAATTGTAATTTTGTAAGATCTCAATACTGAAAACTAGATCCCTACTCAAATATAGTGGTCAGTCAATATTGAACACATTTTCACCACCTTAGTTGTATTAGGCATTGGAAGCAAAAGAGAGCATAAACAGAGCATAAAACTGAGAACATCAAACCAAACACAACACAACAACAATCACACAATTGACACAGTGATTTATGTGGAAACCCAATGCGGGAAAAAACCATGGGGCAGTGATAGTTCGTATTCTTATTATTCAAGGGAGAATTACAATAGCCAACACAGGCATATAACCATCCTCTCCTCATAGACACATTGTACTCCACAGTATTGTGTCTTTCTCACACACTCTACACACATTGCACTCTCACCTCTATGGGTATGCTCGTATATATAGCATCTCTCAAATAGTTAGACTAACTGATTATAATTAGATCCACCAGTTACACAACCTGTTCACAAAAGAGTGCATGTATGCACATTCCTAATATAGTTGCATGCATGTGCATGTGACCACATGGGAAATTCGTTGGCATGTTTCCAACAAGTTGATGATGGTGTATGGACTATATCATGACCATATGGTCATGGAACCGTTTCTTTTGGAAATGAAGATAAGCTTTGTCATTGATTGAGAATTTATGTAGGAAGTGATTTTGATTAAATAAATTTTTATACTTCCTTAATGTCCTTTGTAGAATTTCATCCACTTGTCAAACATTTTGGATTTCCTTAATGAAGCACACTCCCATTGTCAATATCCATCTATGCAAAAGAAGAAGGGACTATGGTTAAAAGAGTAGTTAAGAGATGTCTATTGGAACTATATTGTTGATCTCCATCTATGCAAAAGAAGGGATTGTAGTTAAAAGAGTAGTTAAGAGATGTCCATCGGAACTATAGGATTAAATCCAAAGAAAACTTCAAAAAGGAAATGATGTCTCGAGTTGTGTAACACGTTTGTATCTTTAATATAAGTAAACCAAAATTTCAATGGGGTGCCCAATAGCGACTTATGTATGTTGTTTGCTTATATTTATGGATATAAACAAATCTATCAACATGCTTACTAGAACAAAATCATAGTCCTAGATAATTGTGCATGGTGTAGGCACATATGCCATACAATGTAAAATACTTCTTTGTCGAGATGGGTCTTGATACATCATGTACATGTATCCCTTCCCATGATTGCTTCATTCATTGATCAATAGTTGAAAGTAGGCATCCATTCTCTTCACTCATCTTCTACCAAGGACTATAAGAGCCAACATAAGATGTTCATTCTTCATGGACAATCATGGGGAGGTATTGTTATTGAGCACTACCACTAGCCAAATAGAATAGATAGCGTTTTGGAAGGAATATGGCTTAGCTCCATCTATGGCTATGCTCAATCAAATGCTTTGTACTTCATACTTGAAGTTATAGGTCCATGTATCCTCTATTTGCTTCATGGATCTTGAATCTGCTGATTTGCATAACTCCTAGCTCACTTACATGTGAAGCATGCCACCCCTACAACATGACTAGTTCTTTGCAATGAAAAAGCCTTTGAATCATTAGGATTATATGCATGTGACTCAATATCTTATGAGGAGGACCATGTGCCTTGCCCTTCTTTTTCATTTTTGATACCTTACATGCCCACGGTTTAAACATATCCATTTGTCCTTGAATTTGACTCTATATAGAATGCAATCATTCAAACAAGTTTGATTTTTTCCCTGGAGAGAGAGAGATAATGGTTTACAAAAATCTTTTTGATAATTTTTTCAATTGACATAAGCCTTTGTAAAATTCTAATGTCCTATAAAAAACATTAACCCTTCAATTAGGCCTTCTTTTTTCCATCTAAGTAAGTTCTCTTAAGGTGTCATGACCTCCTATGTTACAATTCAATATTTTACCTTATTTGGCACTTGCAAGGCTTCTACAAAATTGGAATCCTAGAGAGAAATGTGTACAAGTTTCCTTACCTCACTCCATGGATAACTCCCTTTCATTGGCATTCCTTATTACCCATATTTTTCATGAAAATCAAATTATATTCCAAAATTGGCGATTTTACTAAGAAGAGTGTGCTAAGAGCTCGACTTGACCATAAATACATATTTATCATGAGAACATTTTTCCTAAGTCACAAACCACACTTGTGGAGTCTTATGATGTATAAACCCTAAATCTAACTACAAGGCTACACCTTTATTGTGAAGGTGAAATAAAATTACCATGAATAATTTACCTCTTTGAACACCTTTTGTATTGCTCGCCTTCATTGCCTTTATTTGAACAAAATTGTCATTAGGATCTTGATTGTTTGGTTAAGTGAGGTTGGGGATATTCTCCTTACAAAGGTTCAATTGCCCCCAAAGATGTGACATGTTCAGTCCCATGAATGAGCAAGCCCATCATGGTCACTTATGTGGGTCTAGCTTGGAGTTTCCCAGAAAGGGATAAATGACATCTTACCTCATAGTTAGGTGTTTGGTACTCAAGCACTAAAGTCTTAAGGAAGCATCCTTAAAAGTTTCCTTTATTTGATCAGAATTTCTCTTCTTACATTATAGTTGGCATGATGTCTCGGTTTTCTAGTATACCAACACAAACTCTCCTTAGAAGTACTATGAAAATCATTTCTTTCGTAACAAAGTTTGTTGGCTTATAATTTTAGATATTAGCCTTATTCCCTACAAGCAATTACTAAAGCATAATATTCAAAACCTTTATCTTCTTCGAGTCTCTTCCCAAATAAAGAGGTTCTTATATGATCTAGAGTGATGTTGATCATTGTCTTGTAAATCAAAGTACACAACAGACACATAACTCACAACAACAATTGCAATCAAATTCAACACGGTAGACATTCACAACGATAATTATGTATCCTTTATTATAAACATAGGCTTAAAAACTTATAAAACTCATTACATCTCACATACACATGGCTAATATCATTCTTACAATTTGTGATGTTCAACAATGGCCAAAGACCTCAGGAACTTCTACAATAGAGGACAAAAAGCCCCTTTCTCTTAATTATCTTGTATTTAAGGGCTTAGAAGTTGATTCGTTACTTGGGAACCCAATGCTTTCAACTTCTACTTGAATACTCACTGTAAATATGAAATGGAGCCTTTATTGGCATTATACAAAATAATAATCATTTAATCAATTATGAGAATGAGTCGGAATGATAGCAAATTTTGAGAAAGTTAAATTCTAGGCATTAAAATGGAATGCAAACGAGCGTTAGGTGGCTCAAGTAAATAGATCTTTATTCATACAATAGCATGCAACATGGAATTCAAGTGTACAAGGATGAACTCAACACCATGCCCTACGAAACACATCTTAAATTTTTTAAATTATTCACAGTAGATCCAAAAAATCAACATTGTCACTATTTTGAATAATTTTGATTGTTTTTACTAAATTGCATACCCAAAATTCATTACAAGTCCAAATTTGGATTTTCAAGTTGTAGAGTGTTTCTCATGACCTATCAAACATTTCCATACAATTAGATTTGTAATTCCAATCCAAAAATTTGTTGTTGTAGCAAAACATGAAACTCGTTATCTTGTCAAAAAGGTGCAAATAACATTAGCATGGATTAGAATCATGCACACAATATGTTAGGGTCCTATCCTAACCCCCTTAAGTAGATAGATAGGTTGCTATGTATTGAGGTCATTTCTAGTAAATAAGGTCCATGTAGTAGATATAGTGTGAAAGAAATAATTGTAAGAAGGCGTACTAGAAAGTTCCTAGGAGGTAGGTAGAACTATATAAAGAAGTAGAAGCAATCTAGGATGTGTTGTGAAGTATATTGTAATTGGAACTCCACTCATCTATAGGTTTCCCCATTGAAGAGGAAAGTGAACATTGCTTTCATCAATAAAGGTATAATTGTTTTGGGTATTATGGTTCTTCTATTGCTTATTGATTTTATAATCTGTCATTTTGCAATAAAATCTTGGTATATTCTATTATTTATGCTCCAAATACTTTATTTTGCTAATAAAGAACACCACAAGTGCTATCATGACACTTTCCTAAGCCAATACTTTAGAGAATTTTTTTCTGGCTAGAAATCTATTATGATGTCTATAAATAACACAGTGATTTTCCATTCAATGGGTAAATTTGTGGTAGGGGAAGAATATACAGAGGAAATAAAAGTGGTTTCACTTGGTTTAACACCCTTGTAACCCATGTTGGTACCCCTTCGAGTAATATTACATTAGACAACACCTATATATGAAATTTCACTTCCACGTACCCTTGGGTATATCAAAAGTCCCCTAGGTTACATGAAACCAAAGTTAGATAAGTCGATCGTTTGTCTTGTTGCTATAGTACATCGAGAACAATACTTGGGAATATTACTCTCTAGTACTTTGGTAGTCAGGTAGTACGGATAAGGGTACGATTGAGCCTCCTTAGTTGGTGCCCTGAGAGATTGGGTTGAGTATTATTGTTGGACCCTGCACATATATTAGAGAGCTATAGGACCTGGTACTCCCTTACCCTTAAGACCCTGGAAACCATGTCCCCTATTATTAGTCCACAAAATTCCTACATAAATTACAGTATTGAAAATTTGAGAATTATGTCAACACAATAATATTCAGGCAAGAGTACAACTCCGACAATAATAGTAGAAAAAAAAAGTTTGGGTACTACCCAAACCCTTATTTGAGACCTATCTCAACAAAATCCTTGTGTCGAGCTAATCATTGTGGTACCACTCTCTAGTAAGTCTTTTTGGTGGACCTACTCACCCCACTAATGAAATTATCTCAACAATCCCAAAGAATAGTGATGATCACCTTGGTACCACTCTCTAGTAACCTTTTTCTTGTGAACCAACCTGTCTATGGGTTAACACTCAAGGCGTAGAGATATCCACCAAAGTCTCCTCTTTTGAAACTTTTTATAATGACTTGCAACACAATATAGACCACAACCACTCCTATGCTCAACAAAATCTTGATGACATCCATGACAAGCTAGCCAACCTAGAGTCACTCCCCAACCAGATCTTCAAACTCATGGTGGTGCAAATGTGGATCCTTGCTTCACAATCTGTGGGTTATCAATGGTCAGAATAGACATCCCAAAAGGAAGGGACTAAATCATGCAATCCCATTTGGAATCACTCTACCCCACTTGTTCATGATCTAACAACTCAAATGGGCATAGACTTACTAAAGTGGATCTCAACAAATTTGATGGATCTGACCCAATAGGTTGGGTCACTCAAATGGAACATTATTTTTCCTTACATGGCATGACATATGACTTGATGAAACTTCATGTGGTTGTTTTATATTTGGATCCTAAATGTTAGCAATGTTGCAATGGAATAAGAATTCTCGCAAGGGTTATATTGCTTAAACACAATTTGTCTCAAACCTCTATGAATGCTTTGAAATAGACACTCATTATTTGGGATGATTGATTAAGCTTAAACAATTCGGTATACTCGAAGAGTTCATATATGATTTTGAGGAACTGATCGTTCACAATGAAGGCATGTCCAATACCCTTTTCAATGAATGCTTTATCAATGGTCTAAAATAATAAATACATGCACAAGTCTCAATGGCGCATACTACTACTTGGATTGAAGCATCTCAAAGAGCCCAGGAAGCCCAAAAGGTGGTGAATACTCAAATAAAAAAGACCTCATTTATTCCTTGTCCCCATGCTACTATTCCCCCTCGCCCCACCAATCTCTCTCCATCCTCTCCACCCCTCAAGATCCACAAGTTAACTAGAGTCAAAATTGTGAAGTGTCAACTTAAAGGTCTCTACTACAACTATGATGAAAAATATTTTCCTAGGCAAAAATGTAAGGAGCAAAAACTCTTTATGGTCATTTTGGAGGACATTTCTATTGATGAAGATGAAGTTATACCTTTGGAGACTTTCCATCCCCCCGTTAAAAACATTCCCCCATATGCTCCACAGGATGTGGAACCATAGATCTCCTTGCATGCCTTGAATGGTATTTTTTCTCCCTAAACCCTCAAATTGATTGCCTACATCAAACATCACAAAGTCATTGTTTTAATTAATAGTGGTAACACCCATAACTTCATTCATCAACATGTATCCCAAGAAAAACACTATTACATCGATGATGTGAACAACTTACAAACCATGATTCTTAATGGGGGTTCTATGAAATGCGGTGGTCATTGTGAAAATGTGAGGGTACAAATGGATGATTATTCCTTGAAAAAACACATGTTTGGTATTGAAATGGGTGGTTGTGAAATTGTCTTGGGTGTTGAATGGTTATGGAATTTAGGTCCCATCACCATGGATTTATGTGAGTTATACATGGGTTCCCAACAAGAGGGGCATAACTACACTTTGAAAGGAATTACAAGCAGATCTCAAGAGATCGTCAACTCCAATTATATGGAAAAGTTTCTTAAAAAATGGCATTCAAAAATTGTGGCCCAATTCCATCTCATTTAAGCCTTTGAGACACCTTCTCAACCCATTCATCATGACATGCAACTGGTCTTGGCCAAACACAGATCCATATTTGAACATCCCCAAGGACTACCACCCTCCTAAGGGGAGCATGATCATTCTATTACGCTCATACCAAGTAGCTTCCTGCCCAATGTACACTTGCATCTCCATCCATTTTCCCAAAAAATTAAATAAAAAATATAGTTCATGCATTGCTAGCCATTGGTGTCATTTGCCTTGTATCACCCCTTATTTTTCACCGATTGTGATATTCCTCAAGAAAGAAGGCACTTGGCGTACGTTTCCTGGCTTCGCGGATCTCAACAAACTGATAGTTAAGGATAAGCTTCACATTCTAATCATTGATAACCTTTTGGATGAGCTCAAGGGGGATCAATAATTCACGAAACTTAATCTCCACTCAAGATATTGTTATCACCTAAAAATTGACCACCTAGACCAAAATACTAGGTGTATCAAAATGCACCATGCATAGTATGAGTATTTTTCTTATAAACCCATTTCTAACACCATCTCCCACTAATATAACTTAAGGAACCTCTTTCCTAAAGTTAATTTCACTTAATAAAGTTAAAAACCCCATTTTATGAATTTTCCCTCTTCAATTTATTTTAAAAAGAAAAATAAATGAAATAAGATTCAAACTTTTGCCTATAAAACTAAGAGAGACTCCCCCCATTTCACACCATCTCATTTTTCATTCTTCTTTGTTTATTGTGGGTGAGTGATGTTCAATTTGCACAAGATCTCAAGAGCCCTAGCTTCTTGAGAACATTTTGAGAGAAGCCATTGTCACCTACAGCCAGAAGGAGAGAAGACAACAACCATACACCCAGGGAATTTCAAGAACCCTCCCAAAGAAGAGGCCAAAAGAGATCAACATCTTCAAGGGTTTCTTCACAGGTGCTATGTAAAAAACCTTATATTGAGTAATGGACAATTTTCTCATTCTTTCATGAATTTGTTATTCTTGTTCATTTCTTTTCACTCTATTTTACTTATGTTCATTGGAATAGTATAAATCTAAAGGTGAATTTGTCCACACAAAGCTAGGGCTTCTAGTTTTTTTTCTCTAACATTGTTTGTAGTTTTGAAGAAACCACAAGATTTGTAAATTTGCTAACCCTCTGTGCAGATTTACACCAACAGAATGGTGACTCCACTGGGAATCTAATCCATTTTCATGATCCTTGGTTGTGTGTGGGGGGGTGGAGTTCTTTTCCCCTTCTTTTTATTTGAATTTCTGAGTTTTTTAGGGATTTTTTACTTCTTGTTCCTTTCTGGTTCGTGTTTTCAGGAAACAAGTACCAGAAACCCTTTAGGATTCCCGCGTAGTTGAGCTCACAACTATCAGAGACCTCCCAGGATCCAATGTAGGAATAGGGGGCATTAGCTACATTTACCAATGCACTAACTAGGCCCAATATCTGCGTTGGCCAATGTAGGAACTAAGGTAGACTTTTGCAAGGGGCTACACAACTAACCAGGTAAGTTTCTGTAAGGGCCCCAAAAACTTTGTTTTTCTATTTTTGGGGTTTGTTTGCCACTATATGAGTCTTTTTTAGGGCCCTTAAGTTACTTTTAGATACTTTACTACAGGTTAAGGTATAATCTTCAAGAAATCTAACGAATTGAGGAACAAACCCCTTAGGGTTTTAGTACCTTTCCCCAATTGATTTCTTGAGGATTTTGTTGTCTATTTTTTATTATAGTAGGATATAGATCAAACCTTTCAAATTTTTTTTTAGTCATTTAGGTTTTTTCTTCTTTACATTTAATCATTAGTTAAAAGAAAAGAAAAGAAAAAGGCAAGTAAGAAGATGCATGTAGGAAGCCATTGCTCATTCATTTTACTTTATTTTACAGTTGTAGGTGCATCTTATTTGTTGTTACAGATTGCATTTCATTTCGTATTTGCACAAATTTCTTAGTGAAAAAAAAGGGCATCATAGGACCCCCAATTTTCACTTGCTAATAGAGGTTTTTTCTTTAGTAAATCTAATTGCTTGTGAGCCAAAAATGAAATGAATTATTTCTATTTTTGAAGTTTGAAAAGTTTGCAAGTTTTTTCAGTTTTTAAAAGTAACTTAGCTAAGGGAAAAAATCATTCTTGAGTACTTTTATACGGTTGCTTGCATAGTTATTTAGATTTTAATTTCATTGTAATTCAATTTTGTTTTATTTACATGCATTTTTCACACCCCATTCTAAGAATTGTGCTTGGTTCATGACACCAAGCTCAGCCTTGAAATTAACCCCTAATTTAACACACACTTAAGCCCACTTGAGCACCAAAAAGAATTGTGTAGTTAGGTTAGGACTCTAGGGATAGGAATCCAAATAATTCCCCTTAGTCATTTACATCGAAACATAGAGGTGACTTCTTAGGGAACTAAAATCCTTTCTATCAAATACAATCCCATCTTGTTTGGTAACAAACACACTCTTTCAAAGTGGATAGTGCCAAGGTCTGGAATAGAGGTGTGATTAATACTCCTTGCTCTTTTACTATTGAAGATCCTCAGGTTTCTTGATTTCAGCTTGAAATAAAGGTACTCCTTGCTCTTTTACTATTGAAGATCCTCAGGTTTCTTGATTTCAGCTTGAAAGAAAGGTAACTTATTACATGTGTCCATGAAGAGATAGTTTAATGGCCATTCTTAGGTATCGATATCCAAGTGGCAATCACAAGAGGGAGGGCACATGAGACAAATTTATACGGGCCTTTGGGACCTCTCACTATGTTGAAATAATGTAACTTCAAAGAGTATTCTTATTATTATTGTTATTTTATTCATAGGATTAATCCCCATTGTGGATTAATCATGCCAGTAATTGTATTAGGACCAAATCCCCTTTTGCGGATTGGTCAACAAACAATTGTAATAGGCAAAATAAGAAGTCGGCCCCAACAATTATTATTGAGACCCATAAATAAATTAAAGGTGGGTTTACCCACCTTGAGTGAGAGGTCGGCCCTGCCAGTGAAGACCCTTCACACGTGCCAGTCTTGTATATATAGAGAGGCTAGCGCCTCACTTTATCACACAACACACTTGCTCATTCTTGAGAAGCAAGCTGCAACTTACCAATGAGAGAGAAGGAGAAGAGTGGCACGTCTTTTGGAGAGGACTATCTGTATTGGNATAAATGTTGTGTCTCTTGTGAATGTGTATTTCTCAGTGATCTTGTGCTTATGATGCTCTTATCTATTGAAATGCAAAGAACTATAATAATGGCATAAACATTAACATGGTATCAGAGCCAACCTGAAGGAAACATATTTCACAAGAGAAAAACGTCACTGTTGTAGTACCTGTAAATTAGGGTTTTGCAAAAGTGAATCTTTTCAGCCCTAAAACCACCTAGAAAGTTGCGCCCTCCCCCAAGGATCATTTTGGCACTTAGAGTGCACCTTTTCAGTGGATGGATCTTCCACAAAGTGAAACCCTAGTTTCACAAAAGTACCAGAAGTACCAGAAAACCAATACCAGAAGTACCAGAAGCACTAGTCCGAAAATCTGTAGATCAGATTTGAAGGGGTAAAAATTGGTTTTTCTTAGATCCAAGTACACCAAGCTACTCGCCTCAGCCAAGAGCACCTCCTGATAAGGTCAAAATTTGATTTTAAGCATTTTCATTTTTGGTCATTTTTCATAGCCTCAAGTACAAGATGTCTGCAAGCACAAAGCTTGTTGAGAAACTAGAAGGCATAAACAACTTCTGTGCCTGGAAGTATAGGATCGGTCTGATCCTTGCAGAGAATGACCTAGAAAAATTCATCAAAGAAGAATTGGAGGAACCTGAAGATGCCGTAGAGAAACAAAAGCATCAGAAGGACTCAATCAGGGCTCAAAGAATCATTGCAGATTCAATCAAAGACCACCTGATCCCATATGTATCGTCCAAGAAAACTTCGAAGGAAATGTTTGACTCTCTAAGAAAACTATATTAAGGGAAGAACATCAATCTAAAGATGAATCTAAGATCTCAATTGAAGAATAACAAGATGCAAAAAGGAGAAATGATTCAAGAATATTTCTGCCGAATCTCAGAAATTAAAGAACAGTTAAAAGCGATTGGAGACACCATCGACGGAGACGAATTCGTAATAACAGCCCTAAATGGTCTCACAAGACCTTGGGATGCTTTCATCTAGTCCATATGTGCCAGAAAGGAGAAACTACAGTTTGAGAGCCTATGGGAAGAATGCATCCAAGAAGAGACAAGGGTAGCCAACCGTGAAGCACTACTAGCAAGGGATGATGATCAAGCCCTAGCTACTCATACAA
>JASDQU011509016.1:0-12079 GCA_032191745.1 Picea mariana
CTTTCCATCCTCTACGAGTCACCCATTCCTTTCTATGTAGAACTATATTATCCTCTAGTTCTTCAAGGATGTGTGGTGCAAAGTCTTCTATGGTGGGGAGAGACTAATGGTCTTCCTCTCCATCTAGCATGGAAGGCTTAAACAACCTTATATACTCCACATTCACCATTGAACTAATCCACATGTATGGAGGAGGTCTCAATCTAAAAGCATTCTCATTTACCTGTTAAATGATGTCAAAAGGTTTGTATCTCATGGGCTTGAGTTTCTTTGCTACTCCTTGCAAACGTTCCTTATGGAGGTAAAGCCACACCTTGTCTCTAACATAAAATTTATGGTCTTTTATGTGCTAGTCGTGTATGGATTTATACTATTGTTTGATTTTCTCGAGCTGCTCTTGCACTTTCAAGTGTATTTATGAGATCGTTTCCATGAATTTGCTCGCCTTCCTCACGTCTCCTTACACCTCTACTTCTTCCTTTTGTTTCCCATACACAATGTCAAAAGGTAAGGGAGGTAGATATCCAAAGCAAGTTTCAAAAGGTGATTTGTTTGTGGAAGAATTAAGTGCTTGCTCATGCAAATGTTGAATATACACGAGCTTTCATCCCATTTTTTCATATGCTTACTATTATATCCCCTCAACAATTGCACCAACATCTAGTTTACAAATTTGGTTTGTTTTTAAGTCCAGGGATGAAAAACAACATAATACCTTAGCTTGGTATCCACCCTTTCCCAAAGTGTTGACCAAAATCCACCCAAAAACCTACGATGACGATCATATATGATGGAGCTCAACAATCCAAAATGTACCCACATGAGTGAAAAACAACTTAGTTTCTTCTTGTTTGGTGATAGTCTTATTGCAAGGAATGATGACACACATCTTGTTGAATTGGTCCACAATCATGAATAAGTAAGCATGGCCTCTTCGAGACTTGGAAAACCTCCAACAAAGTCCATGGAGATAGTATCCCAAGGTCTATTTGGTACATGCAATGGCGTGTTCAACCCAATTTTCCCATTGCTAGGTTTGTTAGTGCTACAAAGAACACAACACCTAACAAATATGCCACATACTATTGCATCTTTGGCCAATACAAATACCTTAATAGATTATCCAATATCTTTGTCATGCCAAAATGCCCTACTATCCTGGAAGTGTGAGCTTCTCTCATCAATTGAGTCTTTCTATCACGTGGTATGAATGACTTGTCTAATTTGTATAGTAGTCCATTCTAGAGATGGTATTCATTCCCTTCCACATCAACAACCTATTTTTCTTTCAAATACTAGTGCTTGCCTTTGAAATCTTTATCCCACGTGCATGCAGGGAAAGGCGAATAAACAATTTATAAACAAAAGCCAAGCCTTTGTGACATGTGCGTGAAGCAAAGAGAGTCATAGAACCATATGGGGTTGCGCCTTGTGTAATTTGACGACCATGTCAAACACCCAGTCTATATCTCTAGTCAATGCCCCATAATCCTCTGTACTTTTCCAGCTGTAAGCATGTGATACACCCTTGTTGCAATGTGTTAGTAAACGATTGTGCCAAGTGGTCTGGTGGGCCCTTGTTGGGATTAGGCCTTTAGATGGTTGCCTTGAATTGATCATTGTTGGATTTTAGGGTGGACAAACCTCCACCGTTGATCAGAGGGCACTACCATCGGGATGTTTGAGTGCAAGGTTGCATGGAGACCAACGATGAGGGATTCCGATAGTTGTTGATCCATTGGAGAGATATGGACCATTGGATCCATTGCGGTGAATGTCATTGGAGTTTGAGGGTCAGAGTACCCTTAGATGCCCAAAGTGGAGGCACTCCAATGGGAGGGACTTCGAGAGCAAAGAAGGACCATTGATCTATCGAGAAATATTCCAATGATCTCAACCATAGATCTAGTGTGGTTCAACTAGGAAGAGAGAGAATGATGATGTCATGGTGACATGGTGTGACAACTTGGTGGTCAAGGTGACGAGGATGCCATCATGGAAATTAATGTACTTGGAGGATGATACGTGTCGACAGTTGGTTGGTTGATGGGACAAGAGTGGGCCTAATTGGGCATGGAGGTCCTTAGGCCTTGACTTTAAATCTTATCTATTAGATCTGTAGGCCGAGTGATCTCAGTCGTTCATCGGAGGAGGGATGTTGGAGGTGATCTTGGTGTGTTATGACTATTGGATCCTTCAGAGAGTGGCTTGGATGGGTTATGGACCGTTAGATTTGTTGGAGTGAGTACCATTGGAGTCCACTAGTTGGAGCATCCATGGATGCCTAAAGTAGATGTACTCTGATGGGAGGAATCCTAGAAGAGATTTGAGCCGTAGAATGATAGAAAGGAAAGATACGATATCAATTGTAGTTCTTTGTGGGTTCCACTTGATTACCTAGTTCGAGAACAAAAAGGTGGGGGTTAACCGCCATTCAAGTGGAGACTTCGAAGCAATTAGAGCCGTTGGTTTTTCGACTCCAAGGAATGTTAGATCTGTCGGAGGATGTCGTCGGAACAAGTCTGTTGGAGTGGGTAGTGAATCTAGGAGTAGATGCACTCCGACGACAAAGAAATGCTCCAAAGTGATTTGAACTGTTGAGTGGGGGACCGATGGACCAAGTGGAACGTGCCATGTAAGTGCCACGTTGGATGGCACAAGTGACAGAGAGCCACGTGACAATGAGGTGGAATTAATGAATGAAAGCCCGAAATTGTTTTTGTGAGGCTATAACTTTTTGCTCTAAACTCAACATTGAGCAAGAAAATAGTCGTTGGAAAGCTCTCAGAGAGAGGAATCCAATTATGCACCTAGAAAATTGTTCCGAGCAGCAGAATAAGATGATTGGTGGCCTTAAGGAAAATCAAAAAGAGAAAACACACACAAACACACACACACACACACACATTTTTTACAGTGCTTTTCCAAAAATGCTTATACATGCTTATGCTTTCATTTTGGTTAATAAAGATTATGTTGCATGCACACTTTCGTGCATAATTAAGGGTATACAATACACAGATGAAGATATGGGAAATGGAGGAAGGGGAAGGAGCCTTCAGTCTAAACCAAAGGTCAAAATTTTAGTGTTGGTAATGCAAAGACAAAATCCAATGGACAACTAGAAGTAATACCAGGGATGTGGAATGATTATGGATAAGTTGATTCAAGGATGTTGAGGTAGTAGAGTGATGGAATGTCGTGAGTTACCTCATTCCAAGATACTGGAATATTTCATAAAGGTAAAGTTTGGATATGAATGCCTAAGAGAAGCTGCTGCAAATAGAACACATTAGTTGGATTGTTGAAAGGCCAAGTGGAACTTGGCTATAAAGTGTTTAGGCCAAAGAACAATAAGGAAGATGAGAAGAATGGGAGCACACAAGGCAACAAGGATCTAAAGAAATCTAGAGACAATCAACTACAACATAAATAAATAAATAAATAAGTGAACTGAAACATAAATGCACTAGAGTGCATGATGCATACGATGGAACTTAAAATGCATATGCATTAGTAGGCATGCTGACAATAAATGCTTGGTGCATATGGATGTGCATTTGTGCATATGTACATGCTTGGATATGCATATGATATACTTGTGAACTTAGAATAGTTTGTTATTATGCAATAATGATGTTATGGCAATTGAATATGACTAATGATGGATTATGTATCAAGGAAGAATGATATAGCAAGGTTAAAGGTGTGGATGCTACTGCTTCTTACGACTTCCATCTATGTGAAGACCCATGGGTATGGTAGTAATGATGATAAAAAATATGGTTCTACAAATACCAGCTGATCGGGTAGCATCAAGTAGGTTGATAGCAACCATGCAGGTATGCATTTGATTTCTTCTGATGCATAAATGTTGAAGGGAATTGAGGTAAGAATTCCCTCGTTTAATAGACAAGGGCCTAGAGTATATAAATGTTGTTGATGCTAGAATGCATTTAGATAAAATTTAGTTGCATATTGTGTTATGATTGGTTATAGGATCAAAGCCAAGTCAAATCAGGAGACATACTCCTACTATAGCAATGAATACCCATAGGGATAGTCATGTGTGAGACCATGATATGGTTGGATATGGAAGGGATATAACACTATGTGAGTGCTCAATGGTTTCCCTGAATAGCTGATGTTTGGACTACAACCTCTTTGCCGACACTGAAGAGCACTTAGGAATTATGTTTCCTCATGTTGTGTATGGCTTGAAGAGGAGGGTATCCAAATAGTCAGGCAGTATTGGGAAGAGTTTGAATGATGTGTTGATGCGTTGGCTAGACCTTCCAACTCATCATGGTGGAATGCATGAAATAGTTATGTGAGTTATGTAGTCAATGCAAGGATGCATTGAGTAGATGTGGCCATGGGTATTGGCACATTGATTGTTATTTTATTGGTAATTATTTTATGCATTATGAAAATCCTGTGGTGTTGAAAATGCATAATGATGGATATTTGCATCATATTTAATATCAATACTAGTTGAAGAATTGTTGCTTGTTAAAATTTTGAGATCACTTTTTGGAGATGTTGAAAATGTTACAAGTGGTATTAAAGGAATTATTGAATGCATTTTGGTGAATGAATGTATATATTATATGGCATAGAAATAATTATGCTAACAACTGAAATGATGTGAGTATTGCTAACAAATGAAGTTGAGAACACTTTAGGAGCTGTTAGATATTGCAACAAGAAAGTTGCAGGTTAAAGTAGTTACCTAATGATGAATTACAGAAAAGCTCCGTCGAGGGAACATAGTAATAAAAATATTGATGGCCAGAAGAAAGAAAATATTGGCTGATAATACATGTGTAGAGGATGATGGGTTCATTCCAGTTAATGGTCGGATTAATGGAAGTGATTGAATTGCTTCTGTAATCAATTATGAGATAACTTTGTGAAACTTTGTAATTGTTACCATGAAAATGTATATTTGTTATGATATGCTAACAATTTGTTTTGATGAGTGTAAATTGAGAAAATTGCAAGTAGAATGGTCTTGAATATGGCAGGGATGTAAGCCCATAAGGAAGACTGATATCTACAACTACAGAGAGAAACATTATGAGCAAAAAACTCATGCCTGGAAATTTTATTTCCTGTATAAAATAGATTTGAGAAATTAATAGTTACAAATTGTTATGTTATGCTGGTAGTTTGTTTGGATGAGTGTAAATTGAGGAAATTGCAGGTAGAACAGACTTGGATATGGCAGGGATGTAAGCCCATAAGGAATACTGATATATACAACTGCAAGAGCCAAACATTATGATAAAAAAATCTCATGGCTGGGAATTTTATTTTCTTGTATAAAATTGATTTGGAAATTTATAATTAAAAATTGTTATGATATGCTAACAGTTGGTTTGGCTGAGTGAAGGCCGAGGAAATTGCAAGAAGAATGGATTTGGGTATGGAAATGGTGTGAGATATAATAAAGACTGATGCCTACTGCTGCAAGAGCCAAAAGCTCATGCTTGGAAACTCTATTTTCCCGTATAAAACAGATTTGACATTTGTGATTGAAAATCACGATGATATTATCTCATGATGACTGTATGTGTGTAATACATATGAGATGTTGGCTATTGAACTAGAAGCTTAGCAAGAAGAGAACCAAGAGGAAATCGAGCTCAAGGAAAAATATAAGGAACAAAGAAGAGTCTAGTGGACTTGTTGCAGTTGGAGTTCCTAGGGAAACAACTCTGAGAATTCCTGGCTAAGTGCACTGAAGCCTTAAAAAGAAGCGGTACAACCTGAAGGAATGCAGAGTAGAGAAGGGGGTACACTTCCTTGGGTTGTGCAATCTAATGGGGAATGAGAGCTTGTTGATTGGAACTGTTCCCAGAAATATAAATGTTTACAATCCTTATGCATGTTTTGGGCCGAAGTGCCTATGTATGCATGATTTAGGCCGGACATTTGGCTAGAATACCTATGCAGTTTAAAGGTCGTAGATCCTAAATTTATAATAATAAGAAAACTGTTATGGTGTTGTGCACTGAGGACAATGCCAAAAATAAGGGGAGGGGGGTGTAACACCCCGGTTTTAACCCCTATGAACCATAATGTATTATGTAAATGTGACTTAGGATGGTGAGACGACAAAGTTGGAAAGGGGTTGGAGTGCCTAGAAGTGTAATACACACACAGACACACACACATATATATATATATCGTTGGCTGGAGGATGGACAAGGACAAGAGATAGGGGGCTATGATTCCATGAGAGAGGGGGCTAAAGGGGATAAATATTTTTATTATATTTTATTTAACCTTCTTGGTTTTAATTAAGAAAAGTGGTTAAAAGAGCTTCTTTGGGGGAGGCCACGTGGTTCTTGGTTCTGGTAATTATATAAACTATGCCTATGGGCTATTTGGGGGTTGCTCTTTGTTCTTCATTAATTGTTAATAATTCCATCGCTCGTCTTCATTATTCTTGTCAATTCGTGTGCTCTTGGTTGTAGCATGGAAACAAATGGCTGGAGGAGGAGAGCCATTGTGAGATGGCTGTGAGGAATTACTAATCATTCCAGAAGGGAATGGATGCCTGTGTGCATGATATTGATGATAGTTTTGAAAGAACTCTCCACAACTAAGAATCCTTGGAGTTTCCAGCATTGAGATTTCTTGGAACAGTAGCAATGGAGCCCTAGAGAGAAATGGAACTACCTGAGGGACTGCATGGCAGAGAAATGGGTTCATTTCTTTGGGTTTTGCATGATGAAGGGGAAGAGAGATGGAAATTAGGATTGTTGTGTGGTTGGGAAAACTTGAGAGCTTGTTAGCTAACTGATGTGGTTTAGATTTGACCTAGGATTTGTCCTTGTGGATTCATAGCACTGGCTCGTAGGTTACACTGCAATTGAGAGTGAATGAACAACAATGTCTATGGTTAGGAGGAATGTCCTTGGTCTATAGCCAATTGGTGAATGTTACTTGAAAAGATAACTGCTCTATGTGTTTTATGTACAATGTATATTCCGATGTGCATTTATTTATCTCTGAGATGTATCTATGTGTGCATGCTTGCTAATTGCATGTTCTTGTTAATTGCATGTGTTGAATACATGCTTATTTTTTTAAGAGAACAGAACAAAAATTCATAATCAGTCTAAAAGGGTGAATTTGGAAGTACCCGGACAATGGGTACGTCTCAAATTGGTATCTGGGTAAATCATTTTGGTATTCGTTGTATTGGGTATGTTCCAAGTTAGTTTTAGAGCATTCTTGGTAGGTGTATTGAGGTAGCATGGCTCAGATTAGTGGTTGGGTATGTTACAACAAGGATTAATGCAAGTCAAGGAGCCTTGTGGCTTTGACAGATCCTTTCAAAGTTTGGATTCCAGAAACACCATTCAACCACTCTCTGGTGCGACAATCATAGTGTCATCAAGCTCACCAAAGATACAGTTCAATATTATCTCAACAAACACATCGAGCTACACATGCACTTAATTAGAAAGCTCATTTGTGATCGAGTTAATGAAGTGATATTTTTCCCTATAGAAGATCAAGTTGCAGAGATTTTTACAAAGTCTCTTTCCGAAGTGAAGTTTTCCAAACTTCGATCTATGTTAGGAGTTTAGGAAGTTGTCATTAAGAGGGGATAGGCTCTAATGCCTCCTTCCTTCTCCTATTGTGTTGCCTTTGTAAATCCTTCAATCCTATCCCAATTTGTTCTTAAGGGGGGGATGCTAGGATATTTAGACACTTAGGAGTTAGTTAAGATCAACTTGGTCTAATGTGTCGTTAGTTTAAAGTGTGTTTCTTTAGTATGCATCTGTAATTCAATGGTCATGATATATTCCCAACATAAAGTGATCTGACGACTCATATTATTCTTGATCTTAACGACTACATTGATTCATGGCTTAACACCCAATTGGTCCATGATCTCTATTTAAAGATCACAAAGGGTCATTTGTTGATGATCAATTGTGAGAAACTCTCTTGTAAACATTTTCTTTTGCACTAATAAATTGCTCCAAGTGGCTGCGTTGGTTGGGGATGTGGATTTTTCCCCAAAGGGGTTTTACCATGTAAAAACATCAGTGTGTTGATCTTTGATCTATATGTGTGAGTGGTTACTGAAGGTGTTCATCTTTTGTTGGAATACCTGAGTTGTCAAACAATGGCAAGGTCAAGTAGACAAGAATTGTGGACCATGATTTCTTTAATCATAGCCTCTTTCCTAACCTTTAGAATTTAGTGTACATGAAACTAGTGCCATTGGATATTGTTAACATCATTCCACTGTTGAAACCAAAATTTGAACCCATGCACAAATCATCCTTGATGAATTTGTTGATTTATTGACATTTGAGAGTACATGGGAGGTTTCCTAGTGCCCCTAATTTCTTACTAGCCAGATACATTAGAATGCCTTATGGTTGGACCAAACATACCCACTTCATACTCACAATATCCATCTGTTTACTAGGTTATCATCTAAAGTCCAGGATGTGAACATGATTCTGGGGCATGGGAAAGCATGGCAAGTGATTGGGCAAGCTTAGTTTATATGAAAATTATGGCACTCAACGAGGTGGGTGAGGTTTCATTATCAACATGATCACTGGTCCATAGATGTTGTTGGATTATCGACTAATGAGATGCATGATTATGTGGAAATATTCAAAAGTGGAGTGCTCCCTTGATGTCATGATAGTGGCCAAATCCCGCGCCCAAGGCATGCATTGAAGTAGTGTGCATTAATATTGGATGACTTATTGGCTTTTCATGTTGACACACATTCCTTAACTACACCCTTTATTTTTGGCTATTTGTTGCTTAGTTTTTGGATGTATAATTAGATGTCATTGTAGTGATGATAACTTCATTCGACCAAAGGTTGAGGTGCCCGAGCCCTTTAGTATGAGTCATGGAAGGTTCACAAAGATCTCAAAAATAGGCTTTCAACGAGGATGCATTTTCCAAATTGTATGATAGGATGGTGGAAACTATTACAACTGTTATTAACATACCTTAGTTTTTAATCAATGCCAATCGAGGTTAAAAAAAAAATTCCATGGAAAAAGACAATACCTATGTTTGACCTCACAATGTGTATAAGAACAAATTTAAAGTGTCACCACTCTCACTCTATATGATAGAGAACAATTTTAACAAAGAACTATGTTCATATGCGAGTGTGCAAAAGAACAAATCACCCATTGGGGTCACTTATATCCTACTCAAGGCATTCCAGTAGTTTCACCCAAGTGCTTAGGATAGGAATATCGTTCAGTAGGATAAATTCATGAAGAAAAGGAAGGGCACTGTTTTAGACTATAGTTTTGAGGATGAAACAATAATTTGCGAAATAGTGTAAGGGCCTTCACCCCCGCAAAATAAGGCAACCCTTATATTCCCATTGGTTCTCACATAATTGATACCAGATGATGCCACCTATTATGGGAATGATCTCAAGCAATCCCTTGGAAAGGTCAAAATGTTTCTACAAGGTGACCCCTTTTCTCACACATTACACAACCTACCTAAAAATCCATGGTTAGTAAATCCACTCTCTAATTTGCCTCTGCCTATTCCACCTTGGCCTATTGATTCACCCTTGACATTTTAGTCCTTGCAACCATTCCAATTTTGCTAGTAGTTAGAAGGTCTAGCAGGTTACAAGGTGCCACCAACAACACATTGTATGAAAAATTGGTTGATTTTATGGCAGAACATGGTCTTTCATCCATCGAATAAACATTCCATGCATATGGTTTTGTGCTTGGACAAGGCCAGTCAATCCCAATAATCAAAATTAATGATGATCCATAGCAAAATCTTATAGATGTTCTTGGGGTGCTGGTTGATCATGAGATGGACAAGCCTTCATCACTAGCCACCATGCCATAAAAGATTGAAATAGTTCCAGAGTTGTTTGTCAGGACCACCAATGAATTGCATGATTACGCAACCTACCAGTTCAGAACAACCATCTCCAGGCCTCCAAGATAATCAAATGGATGAGGTACTCCAACCTTAGCAGGATCTGTTGTCCCCTATTAGGAAAACTCAAACTTTCCTAAGCCCTCTCCCTAAGCTGCCTTTGGATAATCCATTTTCCATGAATTATATAGAATAGTTTAAGCATGATCCATAATGCTACTAGATAATGCTTTGGGTTCTAAGAACACACAGAAATTACCTCATTTCTCACTAGCGCTAATGAGGATCGTGTAATCTAGAATGTCAAGCAAGACCAAGGTCATCAAGATCCTAAGGTAAACACCTTGAGACCCATTGAACAATTGATTTCTAGTGGACTACCTCTCGATTAGCACCCAACAAAAGGCATTCATCCTAGCTAGTCCGCTTCCGAGCTTCACCAATGGTCAATTTCATATTTGTTACTTATGGTCCAAGTCTTTGTTGATTTAACAATTCAATAAGTGGTGTTCCAAGAGTAGAATTACAATTATCCTCAGTAGGCCAACCAACAATTATACATGCAGTTACCATATATTTTCATGGAGAGAGACCTCCAAGTGCATGCAAGGCAACACGCAAAGACACAATTGGAAAAGGTTTGGGTCGGGCTAGTACACATGTGGCTTGAATTATAGGAGGAGCACCCTGAGGTTGCCAAGTTCATTATGGATCGCTCCCTTTCCAACTAGTTGGATGTTTTGTGTTCATTTTGGGGATAACTTAAATAACACACATTCACTTTGTGAGTTGAATCAGACAATATGCATTCCCAAGTTGATTGACATCTAAAGAAACTAATGGCATATATCTTTTCAGTGTTAGAGGATGGGTAGGTGGCAAGGAAATAATTATAGAGGGCCATTGAATAAAGAAAAATTATTTACATCATGTTCCAAGATTAGATGGGCTTGATGTAGAAAAGGGAGAAACCTATAAAAGAATTGCATGAAAATGTATGACAACTCAACAAAGAAGCAAATGCTACCATCGACCCTTTATTGCAGATGGAGAAATTCAAAAAAGACCAGGCTATGGATGATCATCCCACAGTGCTTCATGATGTAACATTGGTCGATAAAGAATCCCTTAGATATTTTAGGTTTCTTTCCCAAAGACCATATGTGGAGCTACAACAACTTCACTCTTTTGTAGACTTAGAATAACAAGTAGTTACAGATCAATGACCCATAATTCCTACTTTATAGAAGAACTAAGATTTCTTAGTTGTCACTTTAATTCTTGTGGGTAAGTGGAAAAAGCGATTGGATACATTCAAATACATTCACCACCATGCATTGGATTCCAGATTTGGCCTCTTTGTTTGAAGGAGAATATATGGATAAAAAAARTTGAGGAGCAACAAATTTGACTTGAGGACATGTCAACATGTGTGGTTGGGACTTGTTGGCCCCTTTATTTTGGTGGATAATACAAAGGATTGTGAGAAAAAGGCAGAGAACTCGAGGATTGTGGAGGAGAGTAAATATGATGGACCTATAATTGCGGGGGAAATTGGATGGATTTTTGAGCAATAAGAAGGTTTAATGAGTCAATCTTATCAGAGGATTAGTACACCAACTAGGTCAAAATATAGAGGAGTAATATATTGACTTGATCAGTGTAGTTATGAGATGACATAGTCAACTAATCAAGAAAATGGATGGGGTCAATCTAGTTGTATAGGCGGTCTAAGGTTCAACCAAGAGAAACGTAGTAAGATAGTATGATTTGGATATGTTCTTTATCTCATAGAGTAGTTTTTTAGCTGAGTCAGTTCTATCTACTTCCCTCACATGGGTAATGTGATGTAATTCAAGTGGTGAATTTGAAAGCAATGAATAACCTCCCTGTTGTCTCATGTTTTATGTATTGCTATGGAGTGAATGGTGTATGATGGTGTTGTTTAATGTTTTATTAGTTAACATGCATATGTTATGTGTTTTCTTATATCTATAATGTTCTAGGATTTGTGTATTATAATTTGCTTATAAATATAATGGACTAGTATTTTTAAGAATGGATGTTATGTTATCTTACAAGTCCCCTCTTTAAGTCTTAGTGCTTCAGGTGAGACCTTCTCCCTACAGAGATTGAATATATTGACACTCTAGACTATGATGGA
>JASDQU011509019.1:0-21113 GCA_032191745.1 Picea mariana
GAGCTCTCACCATTAAAAACTTGCAGTGCAAGAAAGAAGACTTTGACTGGATCGTCGTCAGCAGTATCTACCATTCCTATTCAATCACAAGGGGCGCTTAGAGGTTTAAAAGCCCTTGCTAGAGGGAAATCATGATCCTTTTATCCTGCAATATCAGAGGGGTTGGAGGACCCCTGAAACAAGCCTCCTTGCGAAGACTCCTGGATCAGACACAGCCGTCAATCATCTTCCTTCAGGAAACTATGGTGGCCGCTCCAGTGGCCAGGGATTTCATGCAACTTTTTCGTCCGAGATGGCTGACCTGCGCGGCTAGTTCCGTGGGAACATCGGGAGGCCTACTGGTCTCTTGGGACCCATCTTTTTTCAATCTTTCCCCGACGCTCAGCCCAGGAGGAATCCTGCTTTCCGGGTTTAGCCTTGATCTAAACAGACCTATCAATTTTCTTAATGTTTACGGCCCATGCGCTAACCGTAAAGCTTTCTGGTAGCGACTTGATTGACTGGGCTTACTAGTGGCAGAGAATCTCATTCTCGCTGGTGACCTCAACTTAATTACCAGCCCAACTGAGATGTGGGGAGACAAGGCGTCGCCCGATCCTCTTTCAAGCTTCTTTAATCAGTTATTCTTTAAAAATGCCTTGGTTGATTTGAAATCGTCGGAACTCCTGCCGACTTGGAGAAACAGATGACATGGAAATGCTAGTATATCCAAAAGGCTTGACTGTTTTCTGGTTGCAGAGAATCTTCTTTTACCTTCCTTCAGAAGCCGCTCATGGGTCAATCTACCATACCTGTATGATCATTCATTGATTTGTTTACAATTAGGGGAGAGCCGGGTTGGCGTGGGTCATCCCTTCAAATTCAATTCTCTTTGGCTGAAGGAAGCTTCGTTTTCTAACCTGGTTACTTTGGTTTGGAAGGATGATTCTCTCATTCTGTCTGGAGATCCCCAAGGAAATTTGTACAGAAAGCTCTCCACTTTAAAAAATCGCTCTATACTTTGGCTAAAGGATAAAAAGGACCAGGAAGAAGTCGAGCTTAACAACACTGAACTTGAGCTGGAGATTCTACAAAGACAAAAGCTTCAGAATTCTAGCAGCGAAGATATAGATTACAAGATTTTTTGTCTAGAGGAAGTCCGAAACAAACATCTTCGAGACGAAGAGGAAAGATGGCGACTGAAAAGCAGAATGCTTTGGTTGGCTGGAGGAGACAAAAATACTCGTTTTTTCCATCGTATAGCCTGCTACCGCCAATCAAAAAAGCATCTCTGAGAGATCGAAGATGAATCCGGAAATCTTCATCACACACAAGCAGACATCAAATCGGTGGCATACTCTCATTTCAAAACTTTTTATCAAGCAACTCCAGCACCTTCAATAGCAGCACAGACAACAACAGCTAGCCTCTTTTCAAGGATAATTTCTCCCGAGGAGGCTCTTTCGTTAGAATCCCCCTGTACAAAAGAAGAACTATTTGATGTAATCAAAAGTTTTAAGAGGGAGAAAAGCCTTGGTCCCGACGACTGGTCGGTCGAGCTTTTCCTACATTTTTTCAACCTTATGGGCCAGGACATCCTAGATGTCGTCGAAGACTCGAGAAGAAGAGGGAAAGTAAGTTCTCAACTAAATAAAACTTTTGTGGTTTTGATTCCAAAATCTAATTCTCCCAGGCATTTCAAAGACTTCCGCCCTATTTCTCTCTGCAACCTCCGTTACAAAATAATCTCAAAAATCATTGCCAGAAGACTTCGGCCCTATCTCTCTCGGGCTCTATCTGAAGAACAACTCGGTTTCCTAAAAGGAAGACAGATTCTCGATGCCGTTGGCGTTGCACAAGAATGCATTCATAGCATTAAGACAAAGAAGCTGAAAGCCATCCTTCTAAAGTTGGACCTAAAAAAGGCTTTCGATTGCATAAATTGGAACTTTTTGCACCTCATTCTTATACAGAGTGGTTTCGGTTCTATTACTACAAATTGGATAATGGGCTGTATCTCTTCGGCAACTCTTGCGATTCTCATAAATGGTGAAGCTACAAAGGCATTTCACTGTGAGAGAGGGCTCAGACAGGGTTGCTCACTCTCCCCTCTCCTTTTCATCTTGATCCTGGAAGGACTCAGCATCTTGCTTAAATCCAAACAAACAGATGGACACTTGAAAGGAGTTAAAGTTGCTGGATTGACTCATATTCTTCACATCCTTTTTGCTGATGATGTGCTGATCATGACTAATGATAACTTTGCTGAATGGTCTATCATTCATTCTATCCTTTCTTCCTTTTGTGATGTTTCAGGACTAGAAATCAATACCACTAAATCAGTCTTATTGGTCTCGGATGCACAGGACGCATTGAATCTTGAGTTAAAAGAGATTTATGGAATTGGCTTCCTCGACCTAGCGGAGGGATTTTCATATTTAGGATACTTCTTAAAGTATTCCAGGTACTCTAAAAAAGATTGGACGTGGCTTATTGACAAATTTGAGGGCAGAATTTACAACTGGCAGCACAGATTTCTCTCCATGGGGGGCAAGTATACTCTGATTAAAGCGGTTCTGGAAAGCCTTCCGGTTTATTGGATGGCTTTAACCCACATCCCTGCCTCCATTTTGAAGATGCTCCATCATCTTATCTTTTCATTCCTTTGGACTGGCAATAAGAAGAAGAAAGGCTATCATCTCAGCAAATGGGAGGACTTAGCAAAACCCAAGTTGATGGGAGGCTGGGGCCTCAAAAACCTGCCACTCTTTCACAAGGCACTATCGGCTAACACATTTTGGAGATTATTGACAAAACCGGGACTTTGGAGCAATGTAATCAAAGCAAAATATCTCCACCAACTTTTGCTCCATATTTGGATCAGATTCGCTGAGATGCACCAGTCAAATGGCTCACAGACTTGGAAAAATCTCTCTTCCACACTTCCGATAATTTTAAATTGGCTTTCATGGATTCATGGATATGGTAGATTGATTGAAGTGGGCAGTGATTGTGTTCTGGGTTTGGGCTGGAAAGCTATGCTTTCACCATCCCTCCGTGCACAACTACATGAAAAGAGCCTTATCTATCTTCATCAATTCTATTGCCCGTCCAAAGGAGGCCCGCTAGGCGACTCATGGCTGAAAGGAACGGATCTCCAGCTGAATTCGGAGTCCACGGTTGAATGGGATAGCTACACTCAACTCCTCATTGAATCTGGCGTGAGATTACATCCAAACCAGACACTCTCATCTGGACGGGGGGTGACGGTTCTGGCCAGCTCAGTGCTAAGAATGTATACCAAGCATTGGCTGCTCTTATCTGGAATCCAATAAAATCCAACTGTAGACAGAGAATTTGGAGAGACGAATGCCCCTTAAATCTTAAACTGTTCGCTTGGCTCCTTCTCGAAAACAAGTTATTGTTTTGGGATAATTTACAAGCCCGTAGCTGGGTGGGCCCGAACCGCTGTCCACTTTGCAAATGTAACAACGAATCTACTCAGCATGTATTTATCCACTGCCCATTCACCCGAGAGATCTGGTCGCACCTTTCATCGAATTTAAAATTCTCCTTGCATTGGACAGGAATCAATGTTCTGACCTGCTGACAAAACTGGTGCTCAAACAACAGCATGCTCTCTTTGCTTCCGATCCACCTGTGCTGGTAAGTCTGGAAGACTAGAAATGCAGCTATTTTTAATGAGAAGATGCCATCTATCCATTCCGTGTCAACCCTCTTGCTGTCTGAGGCGAACAAATCTGGCAAGTCCTTGAAGGCTAAGCCATCTCTCCGGCAATCTTTTACCATTCCTATCGATAGGGCGGTGGCTTGGTTCCATGGGGCCTCTCAACAAGGAGGTACACTTTGTGGAGCTGGGGGGAAAATTGCTCTAAACCCCCACACTTGTATCTGCTGGACTTTGAATTGCGGTCAGGGTTCTAACACGAAGGCAGAACTATTAGGTGCTTGGGCATCACTAGTTCTGGCTAGTCGTTACACCGACATTCTGTTTCTCCTTAGAGACTCTAAGAATACTATCGACTGGCTGAGCGGACTCGCTAATTGCAGGTGGCAGCTCTTGATTGTTGGAAAGAAAGGACGAAAGATGCTACTCATCTTTTTAGAAAGCTCTCCTTCAAGCACATTTTCAGAGAAGAAAACAGCGAGGTAGACTCCCTCTCTAAAAAAGCATTGCTCCTTCCATCGAGCCAAATTTGTTTTACAATTTGGGAGGATGGCAATGAAGGACTAACCTACAAGATTAAGATTTGATTTGGTGCTTCATATCTGAATGTTGTGCTTAGATGGGTTTTTTCGACTTGATTGTAGGGACATTGATGGATTGACCTAAGTATTGTGCAGTTCCTCCTTGTTTTGCGGTTGTTAGAGAAGACAGATTTTGTAAAATTTTATATCCTTATAAATATAAAGAGCACTTTTTCTCGTGGAAAAAAAAACACACGTAACTTTCAAATGACATTATGATATAATTAAGAAGTATGAGAAAATAGCCGTAAAAAACATGTTCCATCGTTACAAATAATTATAATCACTACTTTATATATAATAATAATAAATTGCGTAGACTTTTGGCTTATGGTCAATTATTAACGTACATACTCATCAAACTTCAAAGTTAATTGAATGATGCTTTTCTTTGTGTTTTCAAATTCGAGCTCCACCAACTTTTTAGGTTTTCGGAAAAGAGAATTTTCTTTGAGTGAAAACTGTATAATGAAAGATGACTTTATTTCTATTTTTCCTTGGGAACCAAGTGAATTTAAACATTTATGATTATGAGTTACTTAAGTTTAAATCTTTATTTGGTAGAAAATTTATAAACTTCTATGAGTATAATGAAAGATGACTTTATTTTCTATTTTTCCTTGGGAACCAAGTGAATTTAAACATTTATGATTATGAGTTACTTAAGTTTAAATCTTTATTTTGTAGAAAATTTATATAAAAGAGTATTATAGATATATGTAAAAAATGATAAAGTTTAAAAAAATATATATATTACATAAAAATTTAGAAAAAATTTATAGTGCAATAAATAATTAAAAGATAAAAGAAAGTTATGATATTATAAGGAGGAGGTCAATCTTAATTTAAAAGATAGTTTTAACCAATCCAAAGAAGAAAATCAACATTGGTAAGATACGAACGAACTCCTCATCTATAGCGAAATTGAGCTTTGGACAATTCCCAAAACACCATGGGATGCAAGAATATGTATTCTTTGTGACACTAAGATGGTTGAAGATGAAAAACACTTTCTCGTAGAGTGCCCTACTATTGTAGATATTTTGAGCCTTGTAGGAGTTGAACTTCCTTAGGTTCTATCAGCGCCTAAGACAAGAATAGAGACATAAACTAAGGATGTTCCTAGATCTGAATCATACATGAAAACAACCAAGGATTGTGATGAAGAGGAGATCTACCTTATTTTCAAAGGTTGTCCCTGCACGCTCCTGGTTGATCCCTTTTGTGAAGGTCTTCTTTGATCCGAGTAGATTGGCGTTGCACATAAGAATACATAAGCTTCCCAAAGATCAAAACAATCATGCATGGATTGACAACATATCTAATAGTATATTATAACACATCTCTACCAATGAATACATAAACTTATATGAACACTTGGATAGAGGGAAACATCCACTATGTTTTCTATTAATCAAAGAAGCAATATTACAACTTACAAAGATGTAGATTGAAGAGATGGCCTCCTTCCAAGCTCCTTTCCCAAGTCTTGCAACCAAATCACTAGAGTAACTTTGCTAGACCTTTCCTCCCCCCTTTTCCATGGGAAGTGACTTTGTCCTTATAGGGCTTTATGTTAATATTTTTGGTGTAACTACGAAAGATATTCTTGTATATTTGTTTTAGTAAAACCTTTAAAAGTTTATTATAATTATATTGTACAAGTCCTCTCAACAAAAAATATTATATTATTGGTATTTTACTTATAATTGTAAAAATCCCCATTGTGGCTAGTCGGCCCTATTTTATGGATTAGTTAGGTCAAGAGTAATGTCTCTTCAAAAGACACTATTGTGTATAAATAGATGATAGGTTCCTCTCATTTGGACATACACTCACACACTTCTCTTGTGCATCTTGGAGCACATAAGAAGGTTCGGCACACAAGTCTTGGAGACTCGTTCTTATGGTGTTTTGGTCTTGGTCTTTCTTGGAGAGCTATAGCGCATCATTGTATTGGTTGAAGGAATCTATATTGAGGATTTTGGTTGCTGGGTTTTCTCCCCCACAAGGGTTTCCCAGGACAATCTTTTTGTTCGATTGTATCCGTGATTGTCTATCTTTCAATGATTCTACTACAATTTCTATTGGATTAAGTAATTGTAATTGTGTAACTAGAAAATTAAAATTCCAACATGGTATTAGAGTAGGCTTGAATATAAGCTAGTTACAGATCTAGAATCCTAAAAGGGAGTCATTTCCAGTTTAGAGACAGTTTTTGGACAAGCCAAGACCATTAGAAGGAAGGATGACTACCAGAACAAAGATCAATGAGAAGCTAGATGGAGTTGATAACTTCAGGGTCTGGAAGTATAGAGTAATCCTCCTTCTTGAAGAAAATGAACTGGATAAGTTCATTATAGAAGAGGTCCAAGAATCTCAAGGAGATGAAGCTAAGGAAAAATATAAGAAGGACAATGTGAGAGAAAAAAGGATTATTGCAGACTCCATTAAGGACCACCTTATCCATCATATATCATCATATCTTCTCTAAAGAAAATGATGAACACCTTAACTCATTTGTTTGAGGNTTCAAGAAAGAAGCTTCCCAAGTTCAGTAGGCTTTAGGAAGATTGTAACTAGGAAGAATCTAGGACAACTGCAAGAGAAGAAAAGATGGAATATGAAGATCAATCCCTAGCCTCCCACACTAGGAAAGGAAAGAACAAGAAGGATAATTCTTTACCTAACAAGTTTAAGATGGGTCAAAGAAAAAACTAAAAGATCAGATGTTACTATTGTCAGGAATTGGGACACTTTGTTAGGGATTACCCCCTCATTATGGAAATTAAGAATAAGAAAGGAAGTAAGAGGCATCAAGTTCACATAGTTGAAGATGACGAGCCTCCCAAGAATGTTGCAAAACAAGATGAATCAAGTGATGATGATTATGTTCTTATCTCAACCCTCAAAGGTATTGTTACTCATGGAAGTGACACTTGGTTGATAGACAATGGTGCTTCCAAGCACATGACAGGATATGGAGACTCCTTATCTAAACTTATTCATAAAGATTCACCTCAAAAGGTGAAATTGGGTGATGACTATCAGTATCCAATCAAAGGTGTTGGAGAAGTTTCCTACAAGTTAAACTCAGGCAAGCCAATGAAGATGAACGGATTTCTCTATGTTCTAAGTTTAAAGAAAAATCTTCTCTCAATTTCAACATTGTACAAGAAAGGATTTGGAGTACCATTTATTAATGGTGAAGTTCTTATGTGGCCTAGAGGGAAGACCCTTGATGATGCAATAATGATTGGAGTTGAAGAAGGAGGTCTCTACAAATGTAGAAATGTCGTTGCAACACTGCCACTATATTTTTCATGCTGAAGTTTCCTGCCACTCGACTTTAGTAGGCTTCCCAAATCAGATTCACTCACTCTCTTGATGGACCGCAGAGATGGATTAGATGGCACAACAACTCATCCTACAGAGGGAAATTAGTGACAATTGTGTTTTCTCCCAACATCTGGTAGGTTTTGGCGAAGTCATGATCTCTCTCATATATGTGGGGCCATCCAGAGCTCTCGTGGCTACAAGAGTCTAGCATTGTGGTGAGTGTCGCAACTGGAGGTCGATTGAGGCAATCAACGACTCGATTGGTAATTCCTATTTTATACTTGATGTTGAGGTGGAACTGCTGCAAATATGTGTACCACTTATGATGTTGGTCATTCTGCGATTTTCCTTGTGTCTTCATGAACATCAATGGATTATGATCAGTGTGGATGAATGTCTCCTTCCCGAGAATGTAATTCCTCCACCGGTGGCAAGATTGCACAATGGAGTACATTTATTTGTCGTAAGTAGGGTACTTACAGATGACATCTAATAGTGTCTCACTATGATAGGCCACAGGGTGGCTGTGTTGAGTGAGGACTATTCCCACAACATAGTTTGAAACATCTGTCTCGTTATCAAAGGGTTGTTGCAGGTCAGGTAATGAAAGCACTAGGGCTGAGCACACGCATTGCTTTAGATCATTAAATGCTTTATGTTGGGATAGGCCCCACACAAATTTTTCCTTACCACCACCTCTGGTTATTTAGCCAAGGGCCCATGCAATATGGGAGAATTGTTAGAAAAACAGGATCACAGAGCAATAAAATAAAATAAATGCGGAAATAAAACACAAAAGATACACAATACAATAGATACACAGATATTCATGATTCACCTAGTGTGGGCTACGTCCACCAGAGAAATTGCTAGGTCCTTCCTTTATTATTATCCAATAAGTGAAGGGATACAACCTACAACAAACTCGTTGTAACTTCCTCTTCTTTCTCTCACAAACTCCTCTCTTAGAATACGATATTCGCTATGATGCATAGCCACAATACATTTCCCTCATAAAAGAGGGTTTCCTTCTAGGGAAAAAAACCCTATCATAAATTTTACCATTAGATATGCGACCTTATAATCAATGGTCAAGACTTACAATGAAATTAAAATATACATTTACAAGGAATTTTTTCCTTCAGGAGTTTCGCCCTCGAACTGCTTTCCCCCAGACCCTGCAGGGGGGGGGGCGCAACCCCCCCTGCACTCCCTTGCATGGATGAGTGTACATTATTATGGGGTGTAAAGTCTTCATGGGGTAGAAACACGGTTGAAAACAAAGACCTCTGAATCATAATATAATAAGGCTCCACAACCAACAAGAATCCCAACACGAACCTGCAATAGAAATTGGCAAGGCCTAAGAAGCTCTGAAGCTCAGTGAGCTTGGTTGGGGTTGGTCAATCACAGATGACTTGGATATTGGCTAGATAAACATGCACACCATGTGCATCAACAATGTATCCTAGGTACTGGACCTTGTCCATGCCGAAGGAGCATTTTTCCAAGTTGGCATATAGCTTGTGTTGCTGTAGAGTGTGAAAAACTTGTTGAATATGATGCAAGTGTTATTCCTAAGTATTTTTGTATACGAGGATTCCATCCAGATATACCACAACAAAAGAATTAGTGAAAGGCTGCAAGATATCATCCATCATCCTCATGAAAGTTGTTAGGTCATTTTCAAACCAAAGGGCATGACCAACCATTCAAAAAGACCTTCTTTTGACTTGGAGGAAGTTTTCCATACATCTGTCTGCTCTATTAGGATTTGATGGTAGCCAGACTACAAATCAATCTAACTGAATTATTTGGCTCCCTTGATTTGATCAAGGATATCGTCGATTCTAGGAATCAGGTACCGGTTCCTGACTCTGATTTTATTTAGGGCCCAATAATCGATGCAGAGTTGCCAGGTCCCGTCTTTCTTCTGCAATAGAACGATTTGGCTTCCACAAGGTGATGAGTTGGTTCAGATGTGCCCCTTATGGAGTATTTCTTGGATCTGATGCTTGATCTCCTCATTTTCTAGCAGAGAGCGGCAATAGATTGGCCCATTGGGTAGTGGTGTGCTAGGGGTCAGATCGATGGGATGGTTGACCTGACAGTGCAGAGGTAACCAAGTAGGTGATGAGAAGATGTCTTTGTATTCTTCCACGAACTTATCCACTTGCTTCTGTTTCATGGAGAGGTCGGCCACAAAGGCCATGGATGTGGCTGCAACCTTTCGCTCACTCTGAGAGTGAGTCACAAAGAAGACAAACTTCCCGGTCTGAGAAATTACCTTCCTGCATTGCTTGGTAGAGATCAAGGAAATAACACTAGGTGGGACTACCTCGAGTATCCTATACAATTTCTTGTTTAAAGTAATAATAACAACATGAGGCCTAGAATCATATACAACATGACGTTTCCATAAATAAGGTTGGCCCAAAAGAACATCACAAAATTCAAGGGGAGAAACATCACACAATACCTCATATTTGAATGGTTTGATGTCGTACGACTGGTGACACTATTGGCTGACGCAAAGATCACTTCCTTGATGGAGCCATCCAATGGTATCGGGTTGTGGGTGCGGTGTTGTCGGTAGGGCTAGCCACTTGATGACCTCTACTGAGATGAGGTTCTTTTGGATACCTCTATCAACGACGAAGTGTAATAGAGTGTCTTTCAACCACATCTATGAATGAAAGAGGCGCTCGCCTTCCTCTGGCTCATCAGGTTCACTGGGTTGGATCTTGGTGGTAGCAAAGGTGGAACTGGGTTCTGTGTCAATGATCCATCTCCCCTTTTCTAGTTTTGAGTTAGAGTCGGAACTCACATTTGATTCAGAGGCTTTTACCTCAACCACCAATGACTTCTTTGAGAAACAATCAACATTGTTATTCCAAGGTCTCTTATGGAAGTCGCACCACTTTCTGGTATCTTTCTTTGTCTTCCCATTGTCCTTCTTTGCTTGCATATTGGACTAGTTGTACTGAGGTTTCCCATATTTTTCTTTGTCCTTTTTTCTGTGGGTTGGGAATACCCTTGCCTTGCTTCTATTGTGACTGAGGTTCCCAGACCCAAATTGTTGTGTCTTTTGTTTAAGCTTCTGCTCGATTTTGACAGCATATCGATAGGTTGCACCCAAAGATGAGAAGTCCAAAAACTCAATTTATGTATGGATGTATCTATGCAGACTGTCGCGGTACTTGAGCATCATATGTCACTCAGAATATTTGATACCCATATTGGTGCGTAAGGTATGGAAGATATTGGTGAACTCTGGCACTCTAGAAGATATTTGATACCCATCTATGTGTATCCCTCTATTTCCTTTTGCTCATAGAAGGTCTCCCACCAATATTTGACACAGGGGACAAACTTAAGGAGCGCAAATGTAATATTTTCTCTATCGAAAAAGTTGTGGACAAAAAAAATACTCTTCTAGAATGTTTAACCATTTATCTACAACATCTTCATATATTTGACCTTCAAATATAGGAATATAAAAATTTATTTGTACCTAGAAGGGGGTGGCGCCTCCACTTGAGGTGGATGCATCGATTGTTGGAAGTCATCGAAGGATTTGTGCAAATTTGTCCATCATCTCATTCCTTTGTCGCTCAAGGGCTTCCTCGAGAAACATTTTAAAAGGATATTTTGTCCCTTCGTCTTTCTTTTCACCCGCCATGGATGGTTTCTCAGGTGTGCGAGAGACATTTTCTTCAAGAGAAACAAGCTTGAGACCCAACTCTCTATACCATGACCGCATCGAGGACATGCATTAAAAAACGACAAGGAGAAGACCGCTTTGATACCACTGATCCGGATTTATGAGAGGAACGAAATGAAATCATAGATTTATAATATTATCATAGAGACACATTGAACAATAACATATATACATTAAAACTTGACTTCTATTAAATAATAAATATGTTGAAAACTATAAAATGTAGACTGAAAACAAGCTTACTAGAATGGTGGCAACTTATCTCCGAGAAGAGATGTGACGACTACGCTCATTCGTAAGAAGATGAGTACAATGAGGATATGAAGGAATTTTTACAATAAAAATGAATTCCAAAACCCTAGATATCCAAAAACCTAACCCTATGAGATGAAGCGCCAAAAGTCATGTGGGCCCCATTGGGGTAAGTTAGTACACCAACTTCTCAGGGTCATAACTTTTGCATACAATCTCCGTTTAAGGCCCCTGATAGCTCGCTAGAAAGGTATTGATGAGGAGCTTTATTTAGGGGTATCAATGAAAGAATTTTGACACCATTTAGGTTCTCTATTATGAAAAAATGTCGTTTAGGCCCTCAAAATGACCCTGAAGTTTGGGACCCGAAAAACTACTAAAAATAGTAAGTTGTCAAAAAAATGTTTTGAGCTAGTTGGAAAAGGTGGTTGGCCACCAATATTCTCCTGGATCAACTCCCCTTGTCAATATGTCTCCTCCTGAAATTGTACCTGCTATAACCAATCATAAGAAAAAGAATAGCTCCCCCTTTGGGTATGTCTCCCGCTATCTGCATGATACTCATCTTCCTTTTGTTAAATTCATAATGAAGAAAACAACAGAAACATAATATAAATAACTAAAGAAATCAAGAAATCATGATGAACAGAGATAAATAAATACTGGCAGAAAAGGCATACTCTATATTCATCAATGAGAAAAAATCATGTACATAGACGTACATATATAATACAAAAAGATCATAACTGTCATGTAACTGTATAATAGTTAGGTAAACTAACTAATTTATGATTAGAATTTTAACATCCCCCCTTAATCATAAGTTTGTTCTTGCCTGAAAAACTGCCACTACTTGACAATCAACAATGTGTCGAGCGAATATTCAGAGGGTTGGCTGAAGATGCTCTCTAAACTCTGAAAAAAATAGCAGAAGTTGATGTCTTCTACTAAATTGGTGGTTTAAGGGTGACCACAAACTCATTTGGTGGTTTCGGGATGACACAAACCAATGAGGTGGTTTCAAGATGACCACAAACCGAATGTCTAGAAGAAGATGATGTCTTCTACTAAATGCCATGGTTTTAAGTTGCCCATAAACTAACAAGAGCTCAAGGCTAAAAAATATGAAAATGTAACAAGCAAAACTTCATGTCTTCTACTCAATTTGTGGTTTTAATCTTACCACAAACTATCAAGAACAATATGTCTCGGAACAAGATTGCATACCAGGAACTAGGTTGCATACTTGATCATCTATTCACAGGCTCTAAATTAAACTTGGAACTTGACTAAAAACTTTAGATTTCCCCCCTATCAGGGACAAGTGGTTCAAATTCCCTTGCCCACCATTCACAAGTATGGCCAAGACTCAATCTTCAAATCAGAAGACTACATCAATTGGGCCCCGATCATACCCTATGTCATCAAATCTTGAAAAACTTTCATGTCTGTCAACTGTAGAAATATATCCAATCAAGTACGGTTGTACTTGTGTACAAATTCGTCGATAAGAATGTTCCAATAAATTGGATTCCAAATACCAATGCTAATTCCCTAACCATTCAAAATGAATTTGTTTCCACTTGCACTTTTGACACCTTACTGAAGGGTGATTTGTCTTCCCACAAAATGTGCATGGGTCAAGTTCAAAACAGTTTGACTTATCATGGCCAAACTTGTGACAATGTTTGCACTATATGGGTTCTTTATCCGACCGATTATCATGATCTGGAATATCTGTAGCAACATCATCATCAACAATATACTGTACTTGTTCCTTACCAATATCATCAAGCTCTGTCATCTTATCATCATTCAAAAAACCTCCACTCACAAAGAAAACAAGTTCGCAATAATTAGGAAAATGAAAAAGGTTGTTAGCATCCTTTACATTACCTAGTCCATATCGATTTCGTTTAAAGTGTAATTCTTCCCATGGTCGAACAATTCTAATTTCTTTGCCACATCTTTCTGCAACTTTTTCTGACATAAAGACTTCATCCAACTCATCTTCATGTTTATGACTGTCATCACTAGTCAACTGAGCGTCTTCATTATTTTCATCCTTTATGTCATTTTGTTTGTTGAAATCACATTGTTGTTGTCGATACAAACTTAACTCATCAGATAACATTTTGTTTTGAAGTTTGAACATATCAATATTCTTGTGCATTACTTGTAAACAAGTAATCACTGTACTAAGAGTGCACTTGTTTATTGCAATTGTAGATTCCGTAGTTGAGTTAATTAATGTGCGCAATATTGTAAATATTTCTTCAATTCTTTGCATTATGCAGAATATGGAAGAGAGATGTTTGTATGTTGATGCCACAAAATTTAATTCTGTATCCTGTTGTGCATGCCAAGAGTGATCATACATTGCATGAAGGACAAAAACTACAGGATAACCAATGACTTAGATGCACACAAAGATTCTAAGATAGACCCCCTTATTCAATTTCGGGTAAGTCTAGAAATTAAACAATAACACCAAATAAAATCCAAATACAATTTGTTGGACCCCTTATAACACCTTTACAACCACCTTATAACTTCATTACAAAATTTTTGAGTATATTATGAATGTGATCCCACTTGAATTAAACAAGGCTTTTAACTCTTTGAATTTTAATCCACTTATTACTCCCAAATAAAAACTCAGAAAATTTTTCATACACTTATTACTCCCAAATAAAAAACTCTTAGAAAATATTTCATAAAGTTATAACCCTCCATACTTTAATGTTCTTTATGAAACTTCAATGTTCTATATGAAAGATGACTAAATTAGTGGAATGATAAATTTATATGTCACTCAACTATTTCACCATATGATGCCTTGGAAATGATGTCATATACCCTTTTATATATTTGAGAGGATTTTTAAAGAGACGTTTATAAAATCATGGAGCATGAGCAAGATAAAAATGAACATCACCTAATTAATTTCCAAGTCGAGGTATTACCAAGTGAGTTGGTTATCTTCTCATATCGCTCGTTCTTTACATGACGATCATTATTACCAAGTCCATCCGTCCAAGTCGAAGTTTCTCTTTGTGCCAACGTTCCTTCTTTTATGCAGATGTTTCTTGCTCAAACGAAGATTGCAGGTCATAAGGGTACGTGTAGGATTAGCACCTTGAAGCTCCTCAATAAAATAGATCGGTCACATTTTCCAGCGAAGTTTTGTTCCATTAAATCAAACAAAGATGAACTAGATTCTTCTTGTTGACAATATGGAAAGATTAATTCTGTGCTTTAGATCAACACTCTGTTAGGTTCACCAGATTGATTCTGATCACGATAGTTCTCTCCTCCTAAATGTCCATATATGAACTGTTTTCCACTCCTGAAGCCACCCTTGAATCAATTCCGCTCGCTTCAATTCATCCTTTACTTCTTTCAATGATAAATGCTAAGCACAGATCTTCAACACCGTCCAACAATGGCCTGCTCACCATCGGTTTCAAATCAATCCCACTTCATCACTGTCACTGCACTTCAACTCCATGGAAAAACTATCATGGATCTACCAGGCCCTAAAAATTATAGGGATCTGATAAACTACCAAGCACTAAGAACTATAGTGCTTTGATAAACTACCAGGCCCGTAAGATCAATATCGTTCTCTGATACCACTGTTAGATTCATAATGAAGAAAACAACAGAAACATAATAGAAATAACTGAAGCAATCAAGAAGTCGTGATGAACAAAGATAAATAAATAATGGCAGAAAAGGCATACTCTATATTCATCAATGAACAAAAATCATGTACATAGATGTACATATATAATACGAAAAGACCATAACTCTCATGTAATTGTATAACAATTAGGTAAACTAACTAACTTATGATTAGAGTTTTAACACTTTTTTGGATTCTCCTTTTCTGATGATTTTCTTTCTCTGCAAGATGTAGAGCTACCTGTGAAATGTTTTCTTTCCTCTCTTCCAGTGTTATTCATTTTCCATTGGTACTTTCTCATGTAATTCACATGTAGAAATTTCAATACAAATTAAGTNGATCTGATAAACTACCAAGCACTAAGAACTATAGTGCTTTGATAAACTACCAGGCCCATAAGATCAATATCATACTCTGATACCACTGTTAGATTCATAATGAAGAAAACAACAGAAACATAATAGAAATAACTGAAGCAATCAAGAAATCATGATGAACGAAGATAAATAAATACTTGCAAAAAATGCATACTCTATATTCATCAATGAGAAAAAATCATGTACATAGACGTACATATATAATACGAAAAGACCATAATTGTCATGTAACTGTATAACAATTAGGTAAACTAACTAACTTATGATTAGAGTTTTAACACCTTTTTGGATTCTCTTTTTCTGATGATTTTCTTTCTCTGCAAGATGTAGAGCTACCTGTGAAATTTTTTCTTTCCTCTCTTCCAGTGTTATTCATTTTCCATTGGTACTTTCTCATGTAATTCACAAACATATATACAAAGCATTCAAATATTCATTTATCATAATCATCCAACTGTCTCAGAGTTGATTTCTGAATCACTCGATGAACCAATATGTCCTGAAATCATGCTCTCATCCACTGGTATATATCTATCCAAACCTGCTAAGCATATTACGAATCCATATCTGTCCATATTTCACAAACTATCCATAACTTTGCTACTCAATTTTCCACAATGATGACCCATTTTTCACTGTACTAAAGACTTCTATGAATAAAATATGTCTACTGATATGATCTATCTACTAGAGCAACATGTACTGAAGATATCTTTGCCTGAATACAATCATAAACTTATGCGTGAGTAACTTCCAATTGAAACCTATGTGGGAACACTTATTTCTCGATCAATTTGTCATAATCCACTTCTATTATCTTACTGCTCTAAATCTGTCTCCTCAACCTCTAATATTTGCATGAAGGATAATTCTCTGATCTGTCTCAACCACAACATAGACTCCCCCTGTTCAACATGCATATTTATTGGGAGTCTCCAAGTCGGATGGCTCAGAAAAATACTTTCTCTGATGCAGAGTAATATTCCTCTTCATCTATAGACTCATCATCTCTTTGAACTATGACTTCTTCCTTTCTTCCTGTGAATTGATCTTGCACTACAATTCCTGAAAGCACAATATCTTGAACATGTTCTTTATTCACCTGTTCTTATTTTCTTTCTTTTACTATTACAAATCCTTTGATCTCTGGGACCTAGTCTTTATTCACATGTTCTTATGGTTTTTCATTTCTTCTCCAAACCTTCCTTTATCTAACATCTTCCTTTTTCTCTGTAGATTTGTTTTCATCTCGTACTATTTCCAATCTTGAGAGTATCTTATCTTCCTTTACCTGTTCTTTTTTTCTTTTCCAAACCTTCTTATATATGATATCATTGTTCTCTTCCATAGAAGTATCCATCATGCTTCTACAATCATGAGCTATGTGTCCATAGTTATGTAACTTGTAACATTCAATGTCATGTGGGGCCACATACGCTTCACTTTCTTGAACATTTCTTCCATAAGACCTGCAATCTGCAACCTTATGTCTAAAGTTAGTACAATAAAAACAATGACCATAAAATAAATGTACATATCTAGGAGTGAATGATCTTATTTATGGTGTAGTCCTTCTGAATTCCTGCCTTGTCTGATCATGATCATGATTGGGGCTTATTTGTGGATTGAAAGTGGATGATATTCTTTTGTAGTCTTCTTCTTGAGTCTTTTTCACTTCTTGAATGTTCTTGTTCAATGGCTTTCATTCTTCTTTCTTCATCGAACCTTTAATGTCTTCTTCATAAGTCTTTGGCTTATCTTCATTCTTCCTTTTTGGAAACCTGGAGGGATTCTCTTCAACTGATGATGTGGATGTTTATTTCTCTTCAACATCCATGTTGAGATTGACAACTTTTACTCTTAACATAACAACTTATTTTTCAACCTTCTCCACCTATTCTTCTTTCTTCATCATCAGGTTCCTCATGAGTTCTTCTATTCAATTTGCTTCTTCAAGTTGGATCTTCAATGTGATTATTTCATCTTCAAGTTTTATTTCTTGTCGATTGAAATCTTCTTCAAGATGATTTAAATTGTTAGTTATTTCCTTGAGATGATCTATTAGTATATTCTCTCTCTTTTCTGCTTCTTCTTCCCATGTTGTTATTTTGGTTCCCAAATACTTCTTCTGATCCTTGAGAGTTTCTTCAATCCTTCTAGATTCTTTTTGCTGACCTTTTAGCATCATGATTTTATGCTTGAATTATTTTGTGTTGGAGTTCTATGATTCTTCCATCTTCTTTAGTTCTTCCTGGAGTGACTTATTTTCTTTTCTTTCAGACCTTAGATATTCAATTGTAATGATCAATTGTTCTATGTAATCAATTTCTGCTTCTTCATACTCTTCCTCTTATGAATCTATTTGACATGATGAGCATCTTTATTTTGAATCTTCTTTGGAATTCTCTAACTCTGTGATGGGAGAAGAATAGATATTATGTAGTTTATCCCAGAGTTTTTTAGCTGATGAGCATTTTCCCACTTTGTCCTTTACCGAATCAAGTAATCCTTCCCTGATGAAATCCATTGCTATTTTGTTTTTCTTCTTCAATTCCTTCTCGACTGCAGTCTTGAGTTTCTTTGTAACATTTTATTCTTTAACAACTAATTGCCAAATGTCATATCCATGTGTCGTCAATTTTTTTTTCATCCTTGCAGTCCAATGCTCATACTTTAGATCAAACGGACCATCAAACATTGATACTCTATTCATATTGTAGTCCATGATCTACCTTCCATTGGTTACACTATTTCTTGAAGGAACTGACACTTATACCAATTGTTGGAACACTAAGAGGGGGGAGGGTGAATCAGTATGAGCACTTTATACCACTTTTAACCACAATATATATTATTTCACTTTAACAACAATGTTCAACAATATATCATTAATCTATTATATATATATATATAAGCAACATCACATCAAGAACATAGTGCACCAATATTTACGTGGAAACCCAAATGAGATAAAACCACATAATTCTTTCTTATATATATCAAGAATTCATTCATAGGAAGAACCAACTTCCAAATTCTCTAGTTGTAGCTAGAAGGAGGCTCCAATCCCCTATTCTCAGGATCCAACCTGAAGGAAGATAGAAGTCCTTGAATTCTTTGGCTCCAACCAGAAGGAGGATACAACCCCTAAGTTCTTTGAATCCAACTAGAAGGTGGCTACAACCACCTAGTTCTTAGGCTCCAACCTAAAGGAAGCTCCAACTCTCTGATCCAAATGGAAGGTGGCTACAACCACCTATTTCTCTGGCTCCAACCAAAAGGAGGCTACAACCCCCTTTCCTTTCCTCATCACGTCGCCCTGAAATATAAGTGTAGACCAATTGTCATGGGCTCTGCCACTGTCATTGCCACAATCCCTGTCATTTCCACTGTCACTATCACTGTCACTGCCACTATCATATCAACCTGTCCAACCAATCACTATCTCAACCACAAAACCAGATCCACTATCATCCACATGCACCTCATGCCAAAATCACCAAGAGCATTGATCCAGGGGATCAAATTTTGCTCAAAATTCAAAGTGCTCAGAATCACTTCAAATCGAATAGGAGCGTAGGTATCGTCATCACGAACCCAACGCAAATCGTTTGGGTTCAAACGGACGTCGAATGAGAGAGATATCACGTTCTGTTCAAAATGACAAACAGGCAAAAAAATTGTGCTGACTGTACAGTCCGTATAGATGCTGACGTGGCAGGGTCGTACGACACGTGGCAAGAAGTCGTGTGGACAGTTGGCGTATGACGTGGCTTGTTTGCAGCGAATGGGATGGCGACACGTGGCCCAATCAATGGCCACCATGTGTCACCTGGATATTGGTTTAGAAGTTATGCTGTTGGCTGGATTCGAACCTGCGACCTCCGGGCAGGGTAAAGCCTTGGGAAGGGCCGCCCAACCGGTGCACCCACATGTAGTACTTAACATATATATGAGTTTGAATTTATTTGAGTTTGAAATAATGTGAAATGGGGCACGGACCGGGCCGGGGCTAAGCCCCGGCCCACAGTTATATATATATGTCATATGACCATTGTTATGTGCGTTTAAACCCCACGGTTATATCCATGTTATGTGACCATTGTGGTGTGCGCGCGTTTAAACCCGTGGTTATATATATGTTATGTGACCATTGTGGTGTGTGCATGTTTAAACCCGCGGTTATATATATATGGTTTAAAACTTAACCCTGTTTGTATTGTGCGCAGTCATGTGGTGGCCATGTGCCCACGGGCCTTGGGGGTTAGGGGCTAGGTACGCCCATAACCGTCCTACAGTTCACACCGTTTGTGCGGTTGCGCCTGGTGCTGAGTTTTAACACATAAAAGCGCATGGGGGCTAGGTTGAGGCAACAAGGGTGCATTTTGGCGATCCAGAGACAACAAATTTGAAGGGGAACTTCCAGGAAGCCTATCTTCTTCAATTTTTGGCCAAACAAGGTGCCGAAAAAGCCCAGCTAGGGGTTTTTGGACATTCTGAAGCCATTGGAGCCATCTATTTGGCATTTTGAGCATTATAAAGAACATATTTGATCACTTTGAGCAAATAATACAAAAGATCCATTGGAAGCTGGACCAGGAGATGTAGCCCAAGAGAGGGGTGAACTCCTTTATCATTTGCTGTGTTATGTGTTTTCTATTCACTGTTTATTTCTGTTGTTTATATGCATCTTGAATGAGTAATTTCTATAAAAGTTGTGTTGCAAAATTGATCCATTTTCATTTTAACACATGAATTAAATCTTGCAAATATTTTCAAGAATACAAGTCTTCTTCATTTTTAGATCAAACATCCATCAAACAAAATTCTCAACATCAACAACACATGCATCTACCAAACATGTACCAATATCACCGCATACCATCACAAGATATGTGTCTCAACCAAGTACCAACTTGTACCATGCATCAACCTGTACCTCAACATGTACCATCAACCATGTACCACAACAAGTGCATCAACCATGCACATCAATCATTGTTGGGCCCAAGATATGATCAATTTATGACAATTATTAGACACTTTTTGCTGAATGTACATATGTGTTTTTCATGTTTTGAAGGAGTTTTTTGAAGAATTTTGTGCTAAAATGGTATGATCTACACTAGGTATGTATGATTCATGTTTAATGATAATATTGAGTATAATTCATCATGTTTTTATGCTTCCAAGGATATGATTCACGTTTTCTGGTGTTACAGGGAAAAAACGCATCATGTTTCTTCTTCCAGCACTCAGTCTAGTACTCCTTCCAACACTCGATCCGGTACCCGATACGGCATTGCGTCCATCACTGCATCTTGCACAAAAACGGTGGGCGAATTGGTGGTTATGGTATTGGCGGCCGGTGATGGGCGAATTGACGGTTATGCTATTGGTAGCCGGTGATGGGCGAATCGGGAACGTGGGTTTTGTTCGTGCTTATCCCCTCTAGCTACTAAACTCTTGACAACTATGTTTAGGT